>JBAKBP010025204.1:0-33792 GCA_037953745.1 Lithodes maja | reverse complement strand
TACTTAGGTGACGATTTGTTGTCCTGGCGAACGATATTGAGCCTGTAATTTGGGAAGAACCGGCCCTCGGCCGGGACATATTTCTACCGAAAAATGTACAAATCAATCTGGAAGGGGGATCTAATGGATTTTTTTTTTTTTTAAGGTTGATGGAGGTCTTCGGAGAAAGAAAAAAATAATAATATATACAGTATACAGTATATACAGTATACAGTATATACAGTATACAGTATATACAGTATACAGTATATACAGTATACAGTATATACAGTATATACAGTATATACAGTATATACAGTATACAGTATATACAGTAGGCTATATGAAATATTCAACCAAAATATATACCCTTTCCCCTTAATAATATCCAGAGTATTACAAGATATAGCCGTATATTTTCGAATCCCTTACACACAATTGTTTCTTCCGTATTTTTCCCTATAAGTTTTACAGTAGTGAGACCTTAACCCTTTTAGTACGGGGTGACGTCTTTTTATATTTATGTTTAGCTATATTTGAATTATATTTTGAAGCTTAGGAAAGGTCTGTGGGAGTCTAAAACCTAATTAGGATAGTTTATTCCACTTTAATTGCTCAAGAGTATTCCAAAGATAAAGAAAATCGTTTTATGTTAGCTAGAGAAGAACAAAATCCCCTTACTAACTTTAGCGATTAGTCAAATATGTGACCGTGAAAATGCTGTATTAATTGTTCAATATTCCGACCCAGTCCTGTGGAAATCCTTTTACGAGAGAGAGGAAGCGCAGGAGGCAAAATAAAAGAGAAAAGAACAAGAGGAGAGGAAAAGGGGGAGAAAGGAGAAGAAGGGGGAAGTGGGAGAAGAGAATAAAGTAAACATGGAATACCAGGAGGAAGAGGAGGAAGAGGAGGAGAGATGAAAAGGAGGAAAGGAAAGGGGGAAAGAGATAAGGAGAAGGAGGAGTGGGTAAGTGGAAGAAGAAAGCCAAGTAAAGATGGAAGAACGGAGAGGGAAGAGGATGTGATAGAAAGGAACGAGTAAAGATGGAAGAACGGAAAAGGAGGAGGAAGTGATAGCAAGGAACGAGTAAAGATGAAAGAACGGAGGAGAAGGAAGGAAGGGATAGAAAAGGAATGAGTAAAGATGGACGAACGGAGATGTAGAAGGAAGTGATAGAGGAAAACGAGTTAAAATGGAAGAACGGGGTAAGAGCAGAAAGGAACGAGTAAAGATGGAAGAATGGAGAAGGAGGAAGAGATAGAAGGGAACGAGTAGAGAGGGAAGAATGGAGAAGGAGGAGGAAGAGATAAAGAAGAACGAGTAATCATGGGAGAGAACAACAAAAACCAAAATAGAGGGACATAAATCAAGAATAGGAAGAAGGAACAAATAATGAACAAACAAAGAAGGAAATAATATGACGTGGGAATAAGATGTAAAGCAAGTACCCAACCCTTAAGTGAAGCCTTTTTTCTGGCCCCCCTTCTTCATCGTGTTTAGCCCCATTAGTTTTCAGATTTTATGACGTTCGGCTCATTAGTTTGTCGATTTTAACATTTCGCCCCATTTTTTTTCAATATTAAGACCTTTCCTGCTATTTAGGTGTCGATTTTTTGCCTGGCGAACGATAGTGAGCCTGTAATATTGGAAGTACCGGCCTTCGGCCAGGACATTTTTCTATTGAAAAATGTACACATTAATCTAGAAAGGGGATCTAATGGATGTTTTTATAAGTTTGATGGAGGTATAGGGAGAACACTAATAAAATAATAAATATGTACATAAATGAACAAATATATACGACCCATCTCCCCTTAATATGTTATCAAGACATTATCTTTCTACTTCGTTCATAAAGTTTGGGGCTTAGGAATATACCGGTCAAGTCATTCTAGCTTATCTTATGGTTTTACTAGGATCTATTAAAACTCAATATAGGACAAGTTATTCTAGATTTTCTTATGGTTTTACTAGGATCTATTAGAACTCAGTAGGTCAAGTTATTCTAGTTTGTCTTAGGGTTTTACTAGGATCTATTAAAACTCAGTAGGTCAAGTTATTCTAGTTTATCTTAGGGTTTTACTAGGATCTATTAAAACTCAGTAGGTCAAGTTATTCTAGATTATCTTAGGGTTTTACTAGGATCTATTAAAACTCAGTAGGTCAAGTTATTCTAGATTATCTTAGGGTTTTACTAGGATCTATTAAAACACAGTCTGTCAAGTTATTCTAGCTTATCTTAGGGTTTTACTAGGATCAATTACAACTCAGTATATTGTAGGTCTGGTAAAACGTATAAGTCTTGGCTCGGGGAAGAAAAAAGGATTAACTTCACGAGGAGTTCAGTGAAAGCAATCGTAACTTGGGAACTAAACACTGAGAGAGAGAGAGAGAGAGAGAGAGAGAGAGAGAGAGAGAGAGAGAGAGAGAGAGAGAGAGAGAGAGAGAGAGAGAGAGACATACAGAGAGTTAGTGAGAGAGTACAAAGGAGTACAAAGGAAATCAAGCAACAACAGATCTAGTGACCCTTCTAGGCTGCTTGTCCTCCAAAACACTGAGGATCAAGTGTCCAAACAGTCCAAACAGAGAGAGAGAGAGAGAGAGAGAGAGAGAGAGAGAGAGAGACAGACAGACAGACAGACAGAGAGTTAGTGTGTGTGTGTGTGTGTGTGTGAGAGAGAGAGAGAGAGATAAAGAGTAAATATGTGTGCTTAAGGGTGAGAGAGAGAGAGAGAGAGAGAGAGAGAGAGAGAGAGAGAGAGAGAGATGAACTGGATGGAACGTAACACATACAGTAATGAAGCTTTGTTTATGTAGGTTAAGGGGGTAGTGCTTGTTTGTTGGTCTATGTATTTATTAATTGATATACGTTTGAGTTTTATTCGCTAGACCTCCATCAAGCTTAGAAAAAACACCCCCTAGACCCCCCTTCATGATAAATGGGTTCATTTTTCGGTAAAAAAAAAGTCATCTAAATGGCACGAAAGGTATTTATAGTTGACAACGAAATGGGGCGAAAGGTCTCAAATCGCCAAACTAGTGAACGAACGTTTTAAAATGTCAAAACTAATGGGATAAAAATGAGAGAGAAGGGGGTCTAGAAAAAGCGACTACCTCTCCCTTAAGAACTTTACTTATTATTTACTAGATCAATAACCATAGAATTTGATAGATAGACTTTTGAGCGTGAGTGAACATATATTTTATCGTCTATCGAGAGAGGTTAATATATGTGAAGATTTAAGGGAAGATCGGTTGTTTTTCTATACCCCCTTCTCCCCCATGTTTAGCCCAATTAGTTTAGAGATTTTAAGATGTTCGGCCCATTAGTTTTGGCGATTTTAATACCTTTCGCCCCATTTCTTTGTCAATATTTAGACCTTTCGTGCTACTTAGGTGTCGATTTTTTTCCTGGCGAACGATAGTGAGCCTGTAATTTTGGAAGAATAGGCCTTCGGCGGGGCATTTTTCTACCGAAAAATGTACAAATTAATCTAGAAGGTGAATCTAATGAATGTTTTTTGTTTTAAGTTTGATGGTAGTCTAGGGAGGAAGCTAAACACAAATTAATAAATATATGAAATAATCGACCAAAAAATTAACCCTTCCCCCTTAAAAGTGGGACTTGACTTAATTAGAAACATGACAGAACAAGGAAATTTAACTATGATAACTTTAAATCGCCGTGACGCAAGGAGGAGGCCTTCTAGACGTTATCGCTTATCAGTTCAACAGGTGGGGTAATGGCTAGGCATCAGTGTCTCTCTCTCTCTCTGTTTCTCTCTCTCTCTCTCTCTCTCCTCTCTCTCTCTCTCTCTCTCTCTCTCTCTCTCTCTCTCTCAGATAAGAGATAACACGTCCTAGGTTCGTCATCACTGCCTCCCTCTATCTTGAAGCTGATAACATGACCACCACTCCACCTTTAAGGGGGAGGTAGTCGCTTTTTCTGGACCCCCTCTCCCTCATGTTTAGCACAGTAGTATTGAGATTTTAAGACGTTCGTTTAATTAGTTTGACGATGTGAATACCTTTCGCTCTATCTTTTTGACAACATTAAGACTTTTCGTGCCATTTAGGTTTCGATTTTTTCCAGGCGAGCGATAGCGAGACTGTAATTTTAGAAGGAATCGGCCTTCGGCTGGGACATTTTTCTACCAATTTTTTTTTTTTTATCTTGAAAGGGGACCTAGGGAGTATTTTTGTTTATGCTTGACGGAGGTCTAGCGAGGAAACTAAAAATATGAATTAATATACAAATACCGGTACGTAGACCAAAAACCAAGCGCTACCCCCTTAACGTACTGCTGTGGTACTAGTTTGTTCTGGATAGCAGATTATTGTTATCATGCACTGCTCTCGGTTGCACGATTCATATATGGGTGTGTAGGCGATCATTAGCCCTTGATGATTAATATTTGTTGTGTGTGTGTGTTGTTTATTTTTTTGTTAAGGATTAGTTTATTTGTTTTGGCACACACACACACACACACACACACACACACACACATATATATATATATGGGTATGTGTGTGTGTGTGTTTGTGAAAGAGAGAGAAAGAGAGGGTGTACAAAGTACAAAGGAGTACAAAGGAGTACAAAGGAAATCAAGCAACAACAGATCTAGTGACCCTTCTAGGCTGCTTGTCCTCCAAAACACTGAGGATCAAGTGTCCAAACAGTGGTTTAGAGTGGGTAAGGGAACATTGGAAAGGGAACTACTGCCCTGCCACTAACGTGGCAGGACTAGGAAGTTAGTAGGGGACATATGGGTTAGTAACTGAGGGGAGGATAAAATAAAGTTATTCATTTACAAACGCAGTCAGTCGCGGGTTTGATGCGAGATATTTGTCTAAGCGGAATTTAAATGAATCAACGGTGCTGCAGTCTATAACGTCTCGGGGAAGCCCATTCCACAAGTTGACAACTCGATTGAAGAAGAAATTCTTAGATTCGTGTGAGTTAAAAGATTTACCAATAATTTTGCAACCGTTTCCCCGCGTGTAATTAGATTGGTCGATAGTGAAGTACTTACTACAGTTCATATTGTCGATGCCTTTGATGATTTTGAACACTTGAATTAAGTCACCTCTTAATCTGCGCTGGGTTAAAGGAAATAGATTTAATTCTCTAAGACGCTCTTCGTATGGTTTGTTCTTTAGGCTAGGTATCATTTTGGTAACTCTACGTTGAACTCGTTCTAGCTTGTTAATGTCTTTTTGGTAATAAGGGCACCAGCATTGAACGCAGTATTCCAGAAGAGGGCGGACTAAGGAATTGTAAAGGGTTAGGATTACGTCTTTGGATTTATGCTCAAATGATCTGCCGATAAAGCCAATTATTTTGTTTGCCTTCTTAACAACTTCTGAACATTGTTGACTCGGTTTTAGGTTACTCGATATTGTTACTCCCAGATCGGTTTCTCTGTTTACATTCTTAAGCTGAGTGCCATTCATCGAATAGTTTGCTTTCTCATTTAGGTATCCGATATGTAGTACTTTACATTTATCCGCATTGAAACTCATTTGCCAAATTTGGGCCCAATGTGACAATTTATCTAGATTGTGTTGCATATCGTCAACTTGATCTTTTGAGAGTACGCTATTTGCAATTTTTGTATCGTCAGCAAATTTTGAGATTGTACAGGTGAGACCCTCATCTATGTCGTTGATGTAAATTAGAAAGAGAATTGGTCCTAGTACCGATCCCTGGGGTACCCCGCTACTTACATTGGTCCATTTAGATGCCTTACCTTTTATGACTACTCTTTGCTTTATGTCGCTGAGCCAATTTTCTATCCATTTCAATACACCGTCTTGTATTCCATGCACTTTTAGTTTTAGCAGTAAACGTTTGTGGGGGAACTTTGTCAAAGGCCTTTTGAAAATCAAGGTATATAATATCTACAGCTTTACTCTCATCGTAGAGGTTGAGGATATCGTGGAAGAAGTCTAAGAGGTTTGTTAAACAGGAACGTTTTTTACGAAAGCCGTGTTGAGTATCTTTAAGTATGTTATTTTCCTCTAAGTGATTTACGAGTCTGTCTCTTATGACCGTTTCTAGCATTTTACATACAACTGAGGTTAAGCTAATTGGACGATAGTTGCTGGGTAGGGATTTGCTGCCTTTTTTGAATATCGGTGTTACGTTGGCTATCTTCCACTGATCAGGCATAGTTCCAGACTGCAAGGATTTATTGAATAGTAATGTCAGTGGTTTGGAGAGCTCATCCTTAGCTTCCTTTAGAACTCTAGGCGAGATTGTATCAGGTCCAGGTGTTTTATTTACCTTGAGTTTATCTAAACAATTCAATACTTCTCTCTCTGTAACGGTGATATTGCTTAGAACATCTGAATTATCAATCTGAATCGGCGATGGTGTAGGGATATCACTGAGGTCTTCTGTTGTAAAAACTGATGCAAAGAAGGTATTGAGGGCATTACTCATTTGTACTTCGTCTTTGGTGTATTCTCCATTTTCATCGACTAACGGTCCAACAGTTGAAGTAACTACTTTTTTCTTTCTGATATAACTATAGAATTTTTTCGGGTTTGTTTTACTTTGATTCGCAATATGTAACTCTAGGGTCTTTTTACTTTGCTGTGTGAGTGGGTGTGATTTATTATAGTTACCTGCCATGCTAATCCAACCTAACATTATTTTCAGATCAGCTGAAGTGTTGGAGAGGCTTATCCCGTCTTCAGTGTTTATCTCCTTGTTATGGGTAAGTACTTGGCATAACTTATTTTTATTTTTATTCTATTCTATTTAGTTTTAGCAGTATTCGTCATGATTAGCTGCGTAACTTTTCAGATGATAGTCTTACTTTGTTATGACAGTGTTATCTGATTTTAACGATATGGTCTCTCTCTCTCTCTCTCTCTCTCTCTCTCTCTCTCTCTCTCTTCTCTCTCTCTCTCTCTCTCTCTCTCTCTCTCTCTTTTCTTGTGTATTTCTGACGGTTCATTTGTTCTTCCCCTGGCTTTCCTTTCATGGGTGTCCTGTGATGTGTGGGCCCTCATATTCCCTCGTTCTCTTATCTCTCTTTCCCGTGTGTGTGTGTGTGTGTGTGTGTGTGTGTGTGTGTGTGTGTGTGTGTGTGTGTGTGTGTGTGTGTGTGTGTGTGTGTGTGTGTGTGTGTGTGTGTGTGTGTGTGTGTGTGTGTGTGTGTGTGTGTGTGTGTGTGTGTGTGTGTGTGTGTGTGTAATAATAATAATAATAAACGGTTTATTAAAGAATGGCAGCCTCATGAGCTGAAAATACACATTTTACAATTTAGTGGATGAACATGAGATGTACAGATATGAGGATGGTAAGCTTAGTTTACAAACACAATAAATAAATACAATAATGATGCATGTGCAGAATACAAATTATCATAAAATAACCATGAGAGTAAGTGATATACAGTACATATACACATTTATTTACTTACTCATATACAGAACATACGTATATACACGTACGTGCGTACATACATATACATACATATATAGGAACATAAGAACATGCAGTAAGTGTGCACATGTCCGTATACACAAACGCTCACGTATGCACACAAACATACATACATACAGAAACTGTTTTGGTATGGTCAGGGTAAAGGGGTGCAGGTACTACAATGGGAGGTTAATCCTCGGTAGTGTAGGTGTGTGTGTGTGTGTGTGTGTGTGTGTGTGTGTGTGTGTGTGTGTGTGTGTGTGTGTGTGTGTGTGTGTGTGTGAGACAGAAGGCGAAATATGGAAGAGCTGGGCGTTCTATTGTTAAGGGTGGAAATACATGGATGAAGATACGCGAACACTTAATAATAGATAGTGCTTATATGCATAGATTTATAATCGGAAGTTGCGCTAGTGAGCAATATGTTCTCGCTCATATGTACGTATATTTACATACATATGTGCATATGACCATATAAATACACGTACAGTACATATATATATTATATACCTTATATTCTCAACCGGGCTCGAACCATTGACAGCACATACACACAGACATACATATACATAAATATATGCACATTACATGCATATATGGTCTTCTCTTATCCTACCTGATACTCTCAGCCGGGCTCGAACCACAAACAGTATACACTATAGACACATATATATATATATATATATACATAAATAACGCATACATACATACACATATACGCACACATACATACACATATACTGCACATACATAGATACATATATACACATATACATAAACAAACTCAACAAATACATACATAATTATATTCTAATACACACACGCACACACACTTATGCATATATTATTAAAGGTGGGCGCGTATATATGGTGTGACAGGCCGTTATTACACATTATTAATAATATTAACAATGGTTGGGATAGGGCTATTTTTATATCTGTCAGTTCTTGCTCTTATTGGTTGGAGTGTGTTGAAATGACGAGCTGCACGTGTAGGTCTAGGGGCGTCTGGTGGAAGTATGTTTCTGTGTCGTGGGTGAACAAGCAGCTTAGATGCAAACTGTTTGAGTGTGTTGTAGTGGTGGGTTGAGAGTGCAGGTATGCTAAGGGTGGTGAGAGCTTCCTCGTACCCTGGATATGTGCCACCCAGGATGATCCTGCATGCCCTCCTCTGAACTCTCTCCAGTTGACGTTGTTGTGTTAGGGTTAGAGAGGAGGACCAGGCGGGAGAGGCGTAGGTGAGCTTAGGGAGTATGAAGGTGTTATATATACTCTTCAGCTCATTCTCCGGCGCCCCCAGGGATCTCAACCGCCTTAGCATAAACAACTTGTAAGTGGCGGTCCTGACTGTGGTAGTTACATGTTTCTTCCAGTTCAGTTTGTTGTCCACAGTGATTCCGAGGAGTTTGGTGGACTCGACAAGCTGAAGGGGATGAGGACCAATTGTGACAGTGGGTGGAGGAAGGTCGGTAACGGAAGTGTTGATGTGCATGACCACTGTCTTGTCATGATTGATAGTCACATGATTGTCTGTGGTCCAGGCTTGAAGACGGTCGAGGATGTCTTGTAGGGGGTCATAGTTAGGGGAGGTGTTATCGACAGTAATGCCGACTGTCGAGTCGTCCACGTACTTCCAGTGGAATGGGGTGTCCTTTAGGGCATCATTAATCAAGATGAGGAACAATAGAGGCCCCATCTTTGTGCCCTGTGGGACTCCACATGTGATGTCTAGGAAGGTGGAGATGAAGCCTAGGTATCGCACTGCTTGTCGTCTGTCACTAAGGAAGTCGGTCAACCACGCAACCAGGGTAGGATGTAGCCCCAACTTTATGGCTTTGTTGATGATGTGTGTGTGTGTGTGTGTGTGTGTGTGTGTGTGTGTGTGTGTGTGTGTGTGTGTGTGTGTGTGTGTGTGTGGTGTGTGTGTGTATACTCGCTTTTGCCCCGTCTCCTATCGTTCTTCTGGGTGGGAGGGTGAATGGAGTAAGGAGAGTGTTGTGGTAGGTGGGGGTTGGTGGGGGGGGGGGGGGGGAAAGAAGTATGTGTGGGTCTCTGGGGGGGGTTTAGTGTATTATTTCCACTCTGTTTCTGTCTACCTAATTGTTTTACTGATTATTACTGTTAATATTTATATATATATAAAGTATATATATACTTTATATACTATACTATATATAGTATGCGAGTATACACACACACACACACACACACACACACACACACACACACACACACACACACACACACATAGGCTTTTTCTATTGCACTAGACATATCGAAAGCCTTCGATAGAGTCTGGCATAAATCTTTAATTTCTAAACTACCCTCCTTCGGTTTCTATCCCTCCATCTGTGCCTTTGTCTCTAATTTCCTTTCCGGCCGTTCCATAGCCGCGGTTGTGGACGGCCATTGTTCACTTCCTCACCCTATAAACTCCGGTGTTCCTCAGGGCTCTGTCCTATCTCCTATTCTCTTTCTAATTTGTATAAATGATCTCCTTAACTGTACCTTAATTCCCATCCATTCATACGCAGACGACTCAACCTTACACTACTCCATTAGTTTTTCAGAACGCCCCAGCCAGCAATCTCTCAACAACAAACGTAATGAAGCCATAGAACTCTTAAATTCTGATCTAAATACAATTTCCAATTGGGGCAGAGAAAACCTTGTTAACTTTAATGCTTCCAAAACCCAATTTCTCCATCTATCTACCCGTCAGGATCTCCCAGCGGACTATCCCTTATTCTTCAACAATACAAAAATCAACCCTTCATCTTCTCTCAATATTCTTGGTGTCTCTTTTTCTTCTGCTCTCATTTGGAAGGACCATATTACCAGTCTTGCTAAGGCAGCCTCCCAGAAGCTGGGTGTGCTCAACCGCCTTAGGGGGTTCTTTTCCCCTGCACAGCTTCTTGCTCTGTACAGGGGCATAGTGCGCCCTTGTATTGAGTATTGTTCACATGTGTGGGGAGGTTCCTCTCACACCGCTCTCCTAGACAAAGTTGAAAGGAAGGGCTTTCGTATCATTAACTCCCGTCCACTCACCAACTCTCTGCAATCTCTCTCTCTCCGCCGCAATGTTGCATCTCTCTCGCTATTCTATCGCTACTATAATAATCAGTGTTCCTCAGAGCTATCCCAGTGCATACCACCTCCTTTACGTAGGGCACGTGGTACCCGTCTTGCAACTCAATCCCACCCCTACTCTGTGCAACTCTCCAACCCAAGAGTGAAACGTTACTCTCAAACTTTCTTCTACTCAACAGCTGAGCTCTGGAACTCTCTCCCAGAATCAGTCTTTCCCTCTTCCTATGACTTAAATTGCTTCAAACTCCGTGTGTCCAGGCATTTTGGCTCGAACGTCCCTTGATTTTGGCCCTGTCACTCTTTCAATTATGGGGGAGGCACTCGCTATAGGCAGTTATGCCTTTTGCCTCCCTCAATCACATAGAAAAAAAAAAAAAAAAAAAAAATATATTTTATTATATTTTGTTTTCTCTCCCCATGTCCTTTTCTTTATCTTCCTCTGCTACACCCTTTAATCTCTCTCTCTCTCTCTCTCTCTCTCTCTCTCTCTCTCTCTCTCTCTCTCTCTCTCTCTCTCTCTCTCTCTCTCTCTCTCTCTCTCCATTCCCATCACAATATCTTCCCTTCTTACCTCCTATGCAATATATATTTCCTCTTTGCACGCCACCTATCATGTATCACCATTTTTTGCATAAATGTCCGCTATTAATCCTCGGCATGCGATTATTATATCTCCTTTGTCCATTTTTCCGGCTTATTTCTCATGATTTTCGGGGCATTGGGTAAGATATTTGATAGGGAATGTCCGTGCCCTTTTGCTGGTGTGTTCTTGAATATCTGCATTCCTATTTTGTCCTTACGCTTTTTTCACTAGCTAATTTATTCTTTGTATATGAATTGTTTGTTCCATTTTAGCTATTTGTTCATTGTTGGTGGCAGTAATTTGTTGTGTACGGTTAGCCAAATGAAGTGATAACAAAACACCAAAATGCACTTGTCAAACTATAAGATCGAGCAAATATTAGACTTGCTTAATATATTTTACTGTGAGAAGCTCTTCCATTTGCAATATGCACTCAACGCCAGGTAGAAATGAAGTCAGTGCACACCAATTTAGAAATACAGCCGTGTTTCAAAACATATGAGAAATAGTGTTGCCAATCCCACGTCGGGCTAAAAGAGGTATTAAGCGAAAACATTTATCGTAAATTTTGTATTGTCAACATATATCTGACATTTCCCGGATATTATGGGTTTTGACAATATGAATATCATCAAGTACTTCATAATTGATCATTTAAATTACAGTTGAGGAAATGTTTCAATGCTAAAGGAAAGCATTTTTCATATGAACCAAAATAACTCTGGTTTCTGTCAATCACGTGGTAAACGTATGGAATGGACTACTTACTGATATAATTGGTTAGTGTAGTGTACCAAGATTTTACATTTCAACTATATTAACTGTGTTGGTGGTGTAATGGTTTAGATGATTATGTTATGGGTGTGGTGTCTCGGGAGGACCATATGCGTTCATTAATTTATTCAAGTACATTGGGGTTTGTAATTGATGAATAATGTTAAGAACGGGGTGTTACTAAACATAATATCTCGCTCTTAACCCTCGATGAAATGCAATTGCATGTTTTCCTTTGTACTTTTCCTTCTCTGATGTATTTTTTATTTTGTATTTATTTATGTTTTATTTATTTTTGCTCATTCCCTACTTCTTTAAACAATATGGTTGATTTCAGACAAGTGATGTATGTAACTGTATTTATTTTTTTGGCCTGAGGTATACATTTTGTCTCTATTTTATGTTTTCAATATCTTCAATTCTTCCTCTGGTTTCCTGGTCCCTTTGATTATTTTTCTCGTTTTCAAGCCCATTGTCCTCGTTTCTCTCCTGAATCTGCACTTCTGCTTGGTGCTATGTTCACTCCATCTCGCTTCCTTTCTCCCCCTTTCACCAGCAACCCCTCCCTTTCTTTCTTCGGTAGTCGTACCTTTAGATAGCCCTTTCTTCTCTTTTTTCCCCAGTTTTCTACTTTTTTCTCCCTTTCTTTTTTATATTCGTGCTTATATTTGTTTTCAATATTCTGCTCTTCTCTCCTTTTCTATTATCTCCTTTCTATTATTCACATCTTTTCTTTACTCTCCTCTTCTCCCCCTTTCTTTTTATCTCCTTTCTTTATTATATTTTTCCCATTCTATTGCTCTTCTCCCCTTTGCTTTTATCTCCTTTTTATTATTATCTTATTTTCTTTACTCTCCTCTTTTCCCCCTTTCTTGTTATCTCCTTTCTTTTATTCACTGCTTTTCTTTACTCTCCTCTTCTCCCCCTTTCCGTTTATCTCCTTTCTACTATTATCTTCTTTTCTTTAATCTACTCTTCTCCCCTTTCCTTTTCATTGTTCCTTTATTTCCCCTTCGGTCTCCAGTTCTTCCTTCTCTCTATTTTTGTGTTCCATTTGTTTGTTTTATGTTCGTGTCCTCTCGTGTCTATTCACCTTTTTTCTTTGCTCTCCTCTTCTTCCCCTTTCATTTTCCTTGTTCCCTTTATTCTTCTGTCTCCAGTTCTTTCCTCTCTCTATTTTGGTGTTCCATTTTATTTGTTTTATTTTCGTGTCCTCTCCTCTTGTGTTCATTATTTCTCCTCTCCCCCCCCCTTTATCTATTCTTCTCTCGCCTCTTCTCACCCTCTTCTATTCCTCTCGTTCTATTTTCCTATATATATTTTCTCCAAGCCCATTCTTTTCATTTCTCTCCTGGATCTGCATTTCTCTCGTATCCACTCTATCTCTGGCTCTTTCTCCCCCTTTCACTGTTGGTCCCTCCTATTCTTTTCTTTATATTTCTGGTACTTGGGAATCTTGCTGGAGACCCCAACTGGGCTTGGATCTCTGGGTATTTCTCCTGGACGACCTAGATGTGTGTGCTTTTGTGTTTTGTATTTGTTTTGTTTTTGTTTTTTTGTTGTGTTGTGATGTCCCTGTTCGGGCTCTGTCTCGAGTCGGCCACCCCCAATATAACAAATAATTAAATAATAAATATAATACACATGTGGTATGTGCCAGAGTATTATACATATATATACACTGTACGTATCTACAGTATGTTCCAACTCACAATCCAGACAAGGGCTTTGTATTACCTGTTGACTCGATAGCTGGACGTGATATGGAAGCTGGAGGTCTTATTTTAGATTAAAAATTTTGCAACTGATTCGAAGAAGTTTAATTGCCTTGGATGTCTGCCAGTTTCGCTCAGTGCGGTCCGGTTTCCCGAAGCTGAATCGCCAGTCTTGTAAATTCGAACGTCAAACATCCTCACGTCACCTGCTGAGCCTATCACTCACTAGATATTGGCTTTCATTGTATATTTTGAGAAGAGACTGGAGTTCTCGAAAAGGGGTTGCAGTCCTGATGTTATTCTTGCCTTTTAGTGTGCTTGCTTACTAATCCAATAGGGTTGATAGCCTCTGAGGTCTTATTTTAACTAACTAACTGTATATTTGGAGTAGATGAATGTTCATACAATACCAGAATATTGGAAACAAATGCGGGGTGATTTTAGTTTATTAATATAATTGTTTTAATGGCGTGTCGGTGGATTTATAGGTAAAGTACTAAAACTACATACAACGCCAATACACTCTCAATATTATCTTCCTTGACACTTGATGAGCTACCTGGTCAGCAGATAAAACACTCCACCACACCTGACTGTCGCACCTTTAACACTTTGAGTACCTGCAACGTACGTGTGCCTACATTTGAGTCTAGCTGTATGTTGACGATAGTATGTAGCTTAGGAAGGATAGGTGGCAGTTTAAAAGGGTTGGTTTAATTATTTTGAAGCCTTATTATTTCTAGAGGTTCTTCTTAAGCTGAATAAAATCGTCTAATAGTAGCCAGAATATAGTTAAAAGAATGTCCCTGGCACTGAACAGGTTAAGGGGGGATGGTTCACTTTTTGGTCGATTTTTTTCATTTATTTATCATGTAGTTTCCTCCCTAGACCTCCATCAAACTAAATAAAACAACCCCTAGACCTCCTTTCAAGATATATTTGTACATTTTCGGTAGAAAAATGTGCCGGCCAAAGGCCGGTTTCTCCTAAAACTACAGGCTCGCTATCGCTCACCAGGAAAAAGTCGACACCTAATTGGCACGAAACGTCTTAACATTAACAAAGAAATGGGTGAAAGGTCTGAAATCGCCAAACTAATGGAATGACCGTCTTAGAATCAGAAAACTAATGGGGCTAAACATCTTTTCCTTTTTTTTCCATTTTCCCAACTTTATCATCTGTTTATCCCCCATTCGTTATTGCTCCTTATGATCCTTATCCCAGTCTTTTATTCTCTCTCGCTCTCTCTCTCTCTCTCTCTCTCTCTCTCTCTCTCTCTCTCTCTCTCTCTCTCTCTCTCTCTCTCTCTCTCTCTCTCTCTCTCTCTCTCCAGTTTT
Organism: Lithodes maja; assembly: GCA_037953745.1. NCBI lineage: Eukaryota > Metazoa > Arthropoda > Malacostraca > Decapoda > Lithodidae > Lithodes > Lithodes maja. The sequence goes on along the minus strand of JBAKBP010025204.1, from coordinate 18,875 downwards.
TATCGACCCTATGCATCCTTCCTTTCCCCTCCTTACTCTCGTCTTCTGCCCCACTTCCCAGAATTATCGCTCGTTTTATCATCTCTCTCTCTCTCTCTCTCTCTCTCTCTCTCTCTCTCTGACCCTGGAGTTACATGTTGCGAATCAAAGTAAAACAAACCCGAAAGAATTCTATAGTTATATCAGAAAGAAAAAAGTAGTTACTTCAACTGTTGGACCGTTAGTCGATGAAAATGGAGAATACACCAAAGACGAAGTACAAATGAGTAATGCCCTCAATACCTTCTTTGCATCAGTTTTTACAACCGAAGACCTCAGTGATATCCCTACACCATCGCCGATTCAGATTGATAATTCAGATGTTCTAAGCAATATCACCGTTACAGAGAGAGAAGTATTGAATTGTTTAGATAAACTCAAGGTAAATAAAACGCCTGGACCTGATACAATCTCACCTAGAGTTCTAAAGGAAGCTAAGGATGAGCTCTCCAAACCACTGACATTGCTATTCAATGAATCCTTGCAGTCTGGGACTATGCCTGATCAGTGGAAGCTAGCCAACGTAACACCGATATTCAAAAAAGGCAGCAAATCCCTACCCAGTAACTATCGTCCAATTAGCTTAACATCAATTGTATGTAAAATGCTAGAAACGGTCATAAGAGACAGACTCGTAAATCACTTAGAGGAAAATAACTTACTTAAAGATACTCAACACGGCTTTCGTAAAAAACGTTCCTGTTTAACAAACCTCTTAGACTTCTTCCACGATATCTTCAACCTCTACGATAAGAGTAAAGCTGTAGATATTATATACCTTGATTTTCAAAAGGCCTTTGACAAAGTTCCCCACAAACGATTACTGCTAAAACTAAAAGCGCATGGAATACAAGACGGTGTGTTGAAATGGATAGAAAATTGGCTCAGCGACAGAAAGCAAAGAGTAGTCATAAACGTAAGGCATCTAAATGGACCAATGTAAGTAGTGGGGTACCCCAGGGATCGGTACTAGGACCAATTCTCTTTCTAATTTACATCAACGACATAGATGAGGGTCTCACCTGTACAGTCTCGAAATTTGCTGACGATACAAAAATTGCAAATAGCGTACTCTCAAAAGAACAAGTTGACGATATGCAACACAATCTAGATAAATTGTCATGTTGGGCCCAAATTTGGCAAATGAGTTTCAATGCGGATAAATGTAAAGTACTACATATCGGATACCTAAATGAGAAAGCAAACTATTCGATGAATGGCACTCAGCTTAAGAATGTAAACAAAGAAACCGATCTGGGAGTAACAATATCGAGTAACCTAAAACCGAGTCAACAATGTTCAGAAGTTGTTAAGAAGGCAAACAAAATAATTGGCTTTATAGGCAGGTCATTTGAGCATAAATCCAAAGATGTTATCCTAACCCCTTACAATTCCTTAGTCCGCCCTCTTCTGGAATACTGCGTTCAATCCTGGTGCCCTTATTACCAAAAAGATATAAACAAGCTAGAACGAGTTCAACGTAGAGTTACCAAAATGATACCTAGCCTAAAGAACAAACCATACGAAGAGCGTCTTAGAGAATTAAATCTATTTCCTTTAACCCAGCGCAGATTAAGAGGCGACTTAATTCAAGTGTTCAAAATCATCAAAGGCATCGACAATATGAACTGTAGTAAGTACTTCACTATCGACCAATCTAATTACACGCGGGGAAACGGTTGCAAAATTATTGGTAAATCTTTTAACTCACACGAATCTAAGAATTTCTTCTTCAATCGAGTTGTCAACTTGTGGAATGGGCTTCCCCGAGACGTTATAGACTGCAGCACCGTTGATTCATTTAAACTCCGCTTAGACAAATATCTCGCATCAAACCCGCGACTGACTGCGTTTGTAAATGAATAACTTTATTGTATACCCCCCTCAGTTACTAACCCATCTGTCCCCTACTAACTTCCTAATCCTGCCACGGACATTAGTTCTAGGGCAGTAGTTCCCTTTCCAATGTTCCCTTACCCACTCTAAACCACTGTTTGGACACTTGATCCTCAGTGTTTTGGAGGACAAGCAGCCTAGAAGGGTCACTAGACCTGTTGTTGCTTGATTTCCTTTGTACTCCTTTGTACTCTGTTCACTATTGGGACAATTCTAAATGTGACTGACTTGAACATAAACTTGGGTATTCTGATAAACAGCTACCTACAGTTGGATATTAGAGTTGATGAGGCTTATCGCTAGTATATGAGGATACAATGTCATATTTAATACTCTGTCCTACCTTAAACAAAGTTCCCCCGAAACTTGTCAATAGTTCATGATGTGAGTAAATATTAGTTTGCACACTCTGCAATGAGGGTCCTGCATTACACAATATCGCGTTATTCCTTTACCTACAGTATCTTTCCGGAATGGACCTCAATATAATTATGAGATACTAAGTAAATCTTGTAATATTTTGTAACTCTCTCTCTCCCCAGTTTTATCCTCCATTTGCTTCCTTCTTCTCTTCTCCTTATGCACGTCCTGCCACGGACATTAGTTCTAGGGCAGTAGTTCCCTTTCCAATGTTCCCTTACCCACTCTAAACCACTGTTTGGACACTTGATCCTCAGTGTTTTGGAGGACAAGCAGCCTAGAAGGGTCACTAGACCTGTTGTTGCTTGATTTCCTTTGTACTCCTTTGTACTCTCTCTCTCTCTCCTTATCCCCGTCTTTCGCCCCACCTCCTCGATTTCTCCGTCGTTTTTCATCAGGTCCCCCTCCCCTCCCCACCTTAGACTGTCCGCCCACCCTCCCTCCTCTCGTGCTTTATCCCCTCCTCCTTCTCTTACTTCTTCTTCTTCCTTCCTCTTCCTCTTAGTTCTTCTTCGTCCTTTAATGTCTCCCTCTTCTTCCTAGTTTTGCTTTTTTTAATTTTTAGTTCTTTTGCGAGCTTTATTTTCTTCCTCTTCCTCTTAGTTCTTTTTCGTGCTTCTATTTCTTTCTCTTTCTCTTAGTTCTTCTTCGTCCTTTAGTTTCTTCCTATTTCTCTTAGTTCTTATTCGTCCTTTAGTTTTGTTCCTTTTCCTCTTAGTTCTTCTTCGTCTTTTAGTTTCTTTCAATTCCTCTTAGTTCTTATCCGTGCTATAATTTCTTCCTCTTTCTCTTTGTTCTTTTTCGTCCTTTAGTTTCTTCCTCTTCTTCTTAGTTCTTATTCGTGCTTTAGTTTCTTTCTCTCTCATATTTGTGCTTTAATTTCTTCCTCTTCCTCTTAGTTCTTCGTCCTTAAATTCCTCCACGTTTGTCGTATAATTTTGCTTGTTCCTCTTCCACTCCTATGTATGCCTTTTTCGTTTTTTTTCCTTCGTCATCTTCTTCTTTATCCTCTCTTCCTTCTCCTACTTCTTCCTTTTATTTCTTCCTGTTCCTCTTTTTTCTTTACTTTAATTTTTCTCCTTCCGTTCATTACTTCGCATTCCTCTTATGCATTCTTTATTTATGCCTCCTCCCTTATTTATGTTTATCCTTATTTATGCCTCCATCCTTATTTATGTCTCTATCCTTATTTATGCCTCTATCCTTATTTATGCATCTATCCTTATTTATCCCTTTATCCTTATGTATCCCTCTATCCTTATTTATGCCTCTATCCTTATTTATCCCTTCATCCTTATTTATCCCTTCATCCTTATTTATGCCTCTATCCTTATTTATGCCTCTATCCTTATTTATCCCTTTATCCTTATTTATACCTCCCCCCCTTATTTATGCCTCTATCCTTATTTATGCCTCTATCCTTATTTATCCCTTTATCATTATTTATCCCTTTATCATTATTCATCCCTATATCCTTATTTATGCCTCTATCCTTATTTATGCCTCTATCCTTATTTACCCCTTTATCCTTATTTATCCCTTTATCCTTATTTATCCCTTTATCCTTATTTATGCCTCCATCCTTATTTATGCCTCTATCCTTATTTATGCCTCTATCCTTATTTATGCCTCTATCCTTATTTATGCCTCCATCCTTATTTATGCCTCTATCCTTATTTATCCCTTTATCCTTATTTATGCCTCTATCCTTATTTATGCCTCTATCCTTATTTATGCCTCTATCCTTATTTATGCCTCTATCATTATTTATGCCTCTATCCTTATTTATGCCTCTTCTTCATATATATTCCTCATCTTCTTACTTCCTTCTGTTTCTCCTGCGTTTACTCTTTTCCTTTTTCGCTTATTTCTTCTTCATTCTTTGTGTATATCGCTTCTTCTAGCATGTTCATCTATATATTTCTTCTTCTTCCTCTTCTATGTTTACTCTTGTTTCTTCCTCTTTCCCTTATTTTTTGCGAGGATTTACTTTAAAAATAATTTAGCATAATATTGAAATTATTTACACAACCCTAGATACAATACATATGCTAAATAATTCCGTTAGTAGTACCATATGCTCGTGAAAAGATAAATAGCTTCAACTGCATATCTATCTATCTATATATCTATATCTATTTTATCTATCTATCGATCGATAGATAGATAGATAGATAGATATACATACTGTATATATACTGTATATCTATCTATCTATCTATATGCTCAGGCCCAATCCCCATTTTGGGGGTAGCCGACTCAAGACAGAGCAAGAACAGGGAAAACACAAAAACAACATAAAACAACAAATAAACACAGATAAAAAACACAAACTCACACACATCCAGGTCACCCAGGAGAAGACCCAGAGACCAGGGTCACCAAGGTCGCTCCATCACTCCCCCGGCCCCCGACCACCCGGAGAGGTTCAGATCTCGGCAGGCAGACATGCAGCGGAGCCAAAGCCACAAGCCCTCCCACCACACTTCCAGGCGCACCCTTCATATTAATCGTCTCCCCGGGCCAGGCGCCTGATGGACTATTATCTAGTCCAACTTGCGCCCGACCCCTTACTCCAAATGACCACGTGTTCACTCAACTATTCACAAGCATTCTCCATTCACTCCTGTCCACCACCACTTCCCCTGCCTGATCTATAGTCATTCCTCTATCATCCAAAGCCATTCTTACACAGTCTCTCCATCTCCATGGGGGTCTTCCTGCCCTTCTATCTCCCCTTGTACCTGACTCACATATTCTCTTTGTAAGCCTTTCATCTCCCATTCGTTCAACATGACCATACCAGCTCAGCACCCTTCTGTCCACTCTGGCTGACAAATGTTCCTGCTGCCCCACTCTCCTACGTATCTCTTCATTCCTCAATCTGTCTCTACGAGTAACTCCACACATACTCCTCAAGCAGCTCATCTTCATCACATCCAGCCCTCTTTTCTCCTTTTTCTTCAGAGCCCATGTCTCAGCCCCATACATCACTGTTGGCACAACAATTCCTTGATACAGTGCACTTTTTACTTTCACTCCGAGATTTCTCGTCTTCCACATACTTCCCATTGCTCCGAAAACCTTCCTTCCTTCACACACTCTCTGTTTTACCTCCACTTCCATACCTCCACTCCTGCTTATCGTTCCTCCTAGATATTTAAAACACTCTACTTGTTCCAATATTTCCCCATCCAGCCTCACATCTAGATTCACCCTATGCTCTCCCCTATTACACACCATTACTTTACTTTTATTGATGTTCACCTTCAGCTTCCTCCTACCACAAACCACACCAAACTCTTTGACTACCCGCTGCAGTTTCTCATCAGAATCCGCCACCAATGCTGTGTCATCAGCAAACAGCAACTGATTCAACTCCCAATCTCTACCATTCTTTCCTACTAAACCCAATCCTCTTCCCATAGTTCTCCTTTTCACCTCCCTCACCACACCATCCATAAACATATTAAACAGCCATGGTGACATTACACAACCCTGTCGCAAACCTACCTTTACCTCAAACCATTCACTCAACTCACCATTTCCTACTCTCACACATGCTCTGCTCCCTTCATAAAAACTCTTAACTGCTTCAAACAAATTTCCTCCTATTTCATAAATCCTTAACACCTTCCACATTGGTTCACGGTCCACACGATCATACGCTTTTTCCAAGTCCATAAAAGCCAAACATATATATATATATATATATATATATATATATATATATTTATAATTTATATACCGGTATATATATATATATATATATATATATATATATATATATATATATATATATATATATATATATATATATATATATATATATATATATATATATATATATATATATATATACCGGTATGTGTGAATGTGTGTGTGTGTGTGTGTGCGAGAGTGTGTGTGTGTAATGTGAGTGTGTGTGTGTCTGTGTAATGTGAGTGTGTCACATATAATGAAACACCACACACATACACACACACACACACACACACACACACACACACATTTTCTCCTCCTCCCCCTGCTTCTCAATTCCCCCACAGTACTTCCCTGTGGTCACTTACACACACACACACACACACACACGCACACATATATACATACACACACACACACACACACACACACTCACACACTCACACTCACACACACATACACACATACACACACACCTCCTCCCCCTGCTGCTCAATTCCCGCACAGTACTTCCCTGTGGTCACTTATACACCACCCAAATTCCCGTTTAGGATTGCGACAGTAAAAGTGTTCCAAAGTCGCCCCTCTCAGCAAATCCACTTCCCGACCATTCCCGAAATATCTGGAGCACCCTGGAGAGTGAGGGACCCTTCAGGCCTCAGTCACGGGACAACTCAGGCCATCTTGGTGGGGTTATCGCTATTAAGGGCGGAGATGGCCCGTTTTTTTGGTCCCCCTTCTCTCTCATGTTTAGTCCTATTAGCTTTCAGATTTTATGACGTTCGTCCCATTAGTTTGTCGATTTTAAGACCTATCTCCCCATTTCTTTGTCAATATTAAGACCTTTCGTGCTATTTAGGTGTCGATTTTTGTCCTGGCGAACGATAGTGAGCTTGTAATTTTGGAAGAACTGGCCTAAGGCCGGGACATTCTTCTACCGAAAAATGAACAAATTGATCTGGAAGGGGGATCTAATGGATGTGTTTTTTTAAAGTTTGTTGAGGTTTATGGAGGCAAAAAACAAAAAAAAAAAATATATATATATACAGTATATATACAGTATATATACAGTATATGTATGAAATAATTGACCTAAAAATAACCCCTTCACAATTAATTTGTTGTTATTAAGAAATCGGAAGATATTAACTATTGTTCTAGATTAACACCAATTTCGTAGCCTTCGTTTTAGATGGGCTAAGCAAAACCGTTCCAATACGTTTAATATTGTTCAACTTAAATTTTTGGTATTCAGCTTAGATAATGTAAATTAAAGGATTTATTTTCGAGTTAACAAAACTCTATTTCCATGCTGATTTTATTATATATAGATGAACTCTTGGTTGTTGATATTAAGGAGGTGAGTTGGTCGTACATTTAAAATGCTGTACGAATTATTCTCCACAAGAAGGTCTAATTACGCAACTGTGATGGTCGTGAAGGATAAATCAAGTGGTGGGTGACTCACTATCAGGCTCTTAAGGGGAGATGGGCCGCTTTTTTGGTCCCCTTTCTCCCTCATGTTTAGATGAATTTTCAGATTATATGACGTTCGGCCCATTAGATTGGCGATTTTAACACCTTTCGCCCCATTTCGTTGTCTATTTTAAGACCTTTCGTGCTGTTTAGGTGTAATTGTTAGCGATAGCAAGTCTGATATTTTAAGAGAAGCGGCCTTCGGCCGGGACATTTTTCTAACGAAAAATTTACAAATTTATCTTGAAGGGGGGTCTAAGGGGTGTTTTTCTAAGCTTGATGGAGGTCTTACGAGGAAACTAAGAAATAAAGGAATAATTGAATTAATAAACCAAAGAAACGGCCTAACTCCCCGTAACCCTTTAGCGCCGAGAGAACTATGTCTTTGTCCGATTAGTTGCGTCTAATGTTTGCTATCACAATATATATATACGCTCTCTTTCTGAATTAGTTTTAAGACTTTCGGGCCTTTTCTTTGGCGATTATAAGACCTTTTGTCCCATATCTTTGCCAATATTTAGACCTTTCGTGCCATTTAGGTGTCGGGTTCTCTCCCTTGCGACCGATAGCGAGCCTGTAATTTAGGTGGAATCGGCCTTTGGACGGGACATTTTTACCGAAAACTTTTCAAATTCATCTCAAAAGGGAGTCTTGGGAGTGTTGTTTTAAACTTGATAGAACTTTTGCCATTTTTGAGCATCTAAAATAAATGCCTCCTCAAACTTGAATGCAAAACTTTGAGTTAATAAGATTTGATTCAGTCCTCGATAGCTTGGAAATCTTTATTGGGTATTTCCACTTATAGGTTTTTTCTGGACCCCCTTCTGCCTTATGTTCAGTCCCATTAGCTTTTAGATTTTAAGACGTTCGCCCAATTAGTTTGGCAATTTTAACACTTTTTGACTCATTTCTGTCAATTTTAAGACCTTTCGTGCCATTTAGGTGTTGATCTTTTCCTGGCGAGCGATTGCGAGCAAGTTCCTCCTAAATTGCAGGCTTGAGTGTCGCTTACCAGGAAAACATTCGACACGTAAATGACAGAAAGGTCTTAACCTTGACAAAGAGATGGGGTGAAAGGTCTTAAAATCGCCAAACTAATGGGACGAACGTCTTAAAATCTCATACCTAATGGGGTTAAGCATGAGGGAGAAGGGGGGCCATAAAAATACCAAATACCTCCCTGTAAGGCCACTTTACACACTCAGTTCGACATGCCAGGCAGAACATTGGACTGTGTAATTTGAAGCTCATGTTATCGTTTAGGAGGTGGTCTAGTGCTTTGCGCAAGTTTGTGAGACCTACTCAAGCCCTTTAACCACCTCCCCACATTCACTCAAACTGGCCTGTGTGGTATCGAGACTGGACATATCAAAGTGAGTTTGTTTGCTAGCCTGTATAGTCTATGCTTGACACGAAAGCTTTTATAGTCAACATTCGATGATCAAAATTTGTATGGCAACATCTCTGGACTATTTTGCACTGGTATCAGAAACTAGACTGACGATAGATTAATTTAGGTAACCGAAATGTTTTAAATGTTGACCTAATAAGCTGCCAGACCAGTGTTGAGGATAAATGTTGAGGGAAAAAGCACTCGAGTGATACCACCTTTAAGCAGCACCATTCCCACATATCGAAGAATACTGCTGAGAATATTGATGAGGTAAACTTGTTAAATTCCGTCAACTAGATTCATTAACTTCCGTCAAGCTGCTAATAAAAGATAATATGATCCCAGAAATATTACCAGAAAAAAATATTAAGCATCAAAAATAGAGGCCAAAAGCTATCGTATATAAAGAATGTAAGCCATGGTTTAAAAAATAGCTTCACGGTGAAAAGTTACCCGATCTTTGCATGCCAAGGGATCTCCGGAGCTTTTGTGTATCCCAGGAGCTAGATTTTATATGCAGTCTAATTAGGGAAGTTGGTACGGTTGGCCAAATAAGTCGTGTCTCCGCTGTCATTACGTTTTGCTCGCTGTGTGCTGTATAAATGCCTGTCAGATGTTGAATAGGGTGGGTAAAGATAGGAAAACGTTTGTATATCTCACTCGAAACTACGAATTAATGCTTAGATCGAGCTGATACCAATTCTTGATCGAAATATACTTGGTGCCGCGACATTACTTATTTGGTCGAGTGTACACATAACAACAATGCGTCTCATCTTATGCCCCTCAGAGCCGTAGTGAGACCGGGTTTTATACATATTGAATTGCTACATTAAGATAGGAATGTGTTAATAAGATGTAATCTTAAACTAGGTTATGTTGGCTGTATTATCACCATGCATATACATAAATTGCGATTCTTTGTACGATAAATAGATGAATGATATATTATGTAATATTCATATAATTATCTATATCAACTGCTCGGTGTATGTTAAAAAATAAAATAATACAAAATTATAATAATGGAATAAATAAATTAGGTGCGCGAATATTTGTGAGTGTCCGTATTGCCCCATCTTGGTAGAGCAAATAACTGTTGGCTCTCCGGGGGTGACTGACCTCTCAGGCAGCGGTGATGGTGGTGGCCGGAGCGTGCCGGGATAACATGTGTGTGTGTGTGTCTGTGTTTGTCTGTGTGTGTGTGTGGGTGTCTGTCGTTCGTGTGTGTCTGTGTGTTTGTCGTGTGTGTGTGTCGGGTGTGTGTGTGTGTGTGCCTGTGTGTGTCTTTGGTGTGTATGTGTGTTTATTATTATTATTATTAATACTATAGTTATGTATGTGTGATCCTTGGAAAACATAAGATTGCATTGTTCTACTTTATCTCCGCAATGGTTTACCTACCGGTATGTACTGTACAATGGTTTACCTACCGGTATGTACTGTACAATGGTTTACCTACCGGTATGTACTGTACAATGGTTTACCTACCGGTATGTACTGTACAATGGTTTACCTACCGGTATGTACTGTACAATGGTTTACCTACCGGTATGTACTGTACAATGGTTTACCTACCGGTATGTACTGTACAATGGTTTACCTACCGGTATGTACTGTACAATGGTTTACCTACCGGTATGTACTGTACAATTGGCTGGCAGATGGATCGTAAAATAGCATATGAAAGGGATAATATGCGATAAATGTTTTGTGAGCTTCTGTGTGTACGAGTGTAAACACATGCTTATAGATGTGTGTGTGGGTATGTGTGTGTGTGTTACTCAGTTACTTGTTCGTCAAGGGGAATCCACGCAATGCGAGCTAAGCTCATTATTATCGCGCCTCCTTAACTGGGAATGTATTGCGTGAAATGTATGTTAAGTGTTTTATGTACTGTTGGAATGGCTGTGGATGTGTGTGTAGTCTGTATTTTAGCCAATTGGCGACATCGGAAACGAAGGCTTAGGGTGGATCTGTATGGTACCATTCTCACTATAGACGGTACCGTCTCGCCCGAAGGCTTAGGTAGCCATCAGCTTAGGTGAACCATATGATACCCATCTCGCCTTGTACCATTTTTGCCAACCCCAGATAGGACGTCACAACGTCGTCCACTTATTCCAGGTACCTATTTACAGCTAGGTGAACTGAGGCTAACACATGAAAGGAGACAAGCCCAATTTGTCTCCGCCCGGCCGGAGATTGAACCCCCGACCCCTCGTGTGTGAGACGAGAGCTCTACCTACTAGGCTACGGGCTGTGTGTGTGTGTGTGTGTGTGTGTGAAGAACTGCTAACATCTACAAAAAGAGTGAAACTATTCAAACTTCCAACGCTACAATAACTTAAAGATGTGTTTTTTTTTTATGAAGATAAACTGTGAAAAGCCATTGGCCTGATAAAGCTATATGCAAAACGTTGTCAATAAAGTGCGCCTCCTCATATGGTGTTGATATTCAAGATAACCCGTGCCATATCTTATTCATATAAGTCGTATTTTTGGATCTGAAGTACTTTTTTATACTGTAAACAGACTGGGGAGTTCGAATATTTGCTAACAGACTAAAAATGTACAGTCACTTACAAAAACTAACCCAGCCACTAGGGGGCACAAGCCAGTGCAACTCTAGTGCCGGTCCCAAGCCCGGATAAATGGGGAGGGTTGCGTCATGGAAGGCATTCGGCGGAAAACCCTTTGCCAAATCTTAATATGTGGATCCCTATTGATCCGCTGTGGCGATCCTTAAGAGGAACTGCCGAAAGAAGAAGAAGAAGAAGAAGAAGAATTAACTTACAGAAATGGGACGACCCCTCTCTCTCTCTCTCTCTCTCTCTCTCAGTATATTTTTTCGTTTTGCAATTAAAATGGTCTGGATTAATTTATGGATGAAATACGTTTTTCAATAATATACATAGTTTTGTAGTTGATACATACACATTGATATTCATATATTAATTTCCAGAGATATACCTCCATAATTAGAAATATGCGAGGTCCACGAATGTTTATGAGTGACTGTGTAACACGATTTCCAAATGAAAAGACCCGCTAAGTAAGAACAAACCAGACTGACAAACAAATGTTTTCCCTCAATCAGCTGGCCACTAGAAACAAATTAAGGGGAGGAAGACCGTTTTTCTGGACCCCATCCTTCCTAATGTTTAGCCCCACTAGTTTTGAGATTATAAGACGTTCGGCCCATTAGTTTGGCGATTTTAACACCTTTCGCCCCATTTCGTTGTCAATTTTAAGCCCTTTCGTGCCATTTAGATGTCGATTATTTCCTGGCGAGCGATAGCGAGCCTGCAATTCTAAGAGGAACCGGCCTTTGGCCGGGAAATTTTTCTACCAAAAAATTTACAAATTTATCTTGAAGGGGGGTGTAGGGGGTGTTTTTCTGAGCTTGATAGAGGTCTAGGGAGGAAACTAAAAACATATATGAATAAATTAATTAATAGATCAAACAAACGGACAACAATCAATCCACCTCCTTACAATTCTCAGCATATATAAGGTTACATCAATTCGAATCTTTCAACCTCTGAAGCATCTGGCATATAATAAACCATTGTATTGTTTCGTTTAAGTTCGATACTGCTTCAAATGAGTGCGTCACGATTTATGCTGCTAACCGTATACCAAGGAGATAAAGGAAAGACAAAAAAAAAAAACGTAGAATTAATAAATGTGGGTACTCACTCTTAATTGTGCGTTTGAAGGGAGTACGCTACCTGAAATACACAAAACATCAAATTATTCTGAGAAAATGTGAATAATATTGAAATAGTTAGATAATACAAGACACTCAATAATTTACTTACACTTTATCCTGGTATATATATTTAATACAAGTAACCAGAGTTGTTTTGATCTTGTAACAAGTTCAATACATTGATTCAAAGGGGAGTTTTTTCTAGACCCCTTTCTCCCTCATATTTAGCCAAAATAGTTTTTAGATTTTAAAACGTTCGCCCCATACGATTTTAAGAGCTTTTGCCCCATTTCTTTGTCAATTGTAAGACCATTCGTGCTATTTAGGTGTAGATTTTATTTCGTGGCGAGCAATAGCGAGCCTGCAATTTATGAGGAACCGGCCTTCGGCCGTGACACCTTTCTACCGAAACAATTACGAATTTATCTCAGAGGGGTCTTTTGTTAATTTTAAGCTTGATGAAGGTCTGGGGAGCAAACTAATAAATATATAAATACCGGTACCTTTGAATTTACGGCTTTTATGTTGGCAATAGTGATGCCAGGCCTGTGATCGTATATAGTAAATCCAGTGTTGCCAATTTAGCTACTTTACCTCTAGATCTAGAAGTATTTACTTCAATCTAGCGGCATTTTGTTACATCTAGCGAAATAAATCCAGGCGATAGTTAAGACATTTCGGACATTTTAAAGCCATATTCTACAGATTGTGGCATTATTCTAGAGAATTCTTACATTTATTAACTATCTAGCAAAATTCTAGCGACTTTTGAGAACGGATCTAGCTTGTTTTTCTTTATTAACCCTGTACCTGACTGTACTGTATACAACAAAAAAACATGTCGCTGTGCTTCTTGTACTGTGGTCTTCTAAGAATTCTACTGGAGGCTGTTTCCACTTCCTTTGTAGCGTATTTCTTCCGGAAAGTCCTGGCAAAGGCTTCCTGGTGTACACCTTTTTAATATGTGAGGAGGGTCAGCGGCCTTTCTACTGATTTCCTACTTGGTGGAATGACAACCCTTTCGTCTTATTGCTTGGGGTATATTATAAGAGGCCAGGAGATTTATTCGTCTATCTGTCTGTGTGCGTGTGTGTTGGATACAAATACAGATAAAATTAATTCGCCTTAGTATAAACTTAGCAGCTGAAGTTGATGACGATCGTATATAAAACTAGTAATTAAAGGCAATACAATCGAACATGAAGTGAAACGAGATAGCCACAATACATGACAAGGACAAAAAACATTCAAAACCTTTTGTGTCACGTCGTCTTTCTATGTGTGCAGTGACACTCAAAATAATGAATAAGTGGCAGGTGATTAGCACAGCAAGTAGTGTTTAACCCTTTCAAGATTATGACGCCGTTTGACAGTATATTCGGGTTATTGCTAGACGATTTTAATAAGTAAAGGAAGGATCTGCGTGAGTCAAAAGGTTAATTGAGATCGACTTCACCTCTTTGATTGGTAGAGGTAATTCCTAAGCTGTATAAACTCGTCTAATAATAGCCAGAAGAAACTGCTAAAACGCATCATGATCTTCAAAGGGCCAATTTAAATACAAATTACCTATTAAATTCCGGTGTCAGATGTTTGTTCTTTTAATATCCTGAAAATTCTCAGACAAAGAGAGATTCACGACTCATTTATTAATACATGTAAATTCTCAGACAAACAAAAATTCACGGATTCTTTTCACATTGGGTAGCAGGACCATTCTCAGTTAAGATGAAGAAGCCTCTAATAATCTGTTAACTCAATCATGCCAAATACCTATCTAATATTTATGCCTTTACAACTGCTTAAATTTAAATGTAAAAACTCAGCCAAACAGACACATACAACATATGTTGATATTGGGTAGCGAGTGTAATACAGTAATATATATTGGGTAGCGAGTGTAATACAGTAATATATATTGGGTAGCGAGTGTAATACAGTAATATATATTGGGTAGCGAGTGTAATACAGTAATATATATTGGGTAGCGAGTGTAATACAGTAATATATATTGGGTAGCGAGTGTAATACAGTAATATATATTGGGTAGCGAGTGTAATACAGTAATATATATTGGGTAGCGAGTGTAATACAGTAATATATATTGGGTAGCGAGTGTAATACAGTAATATATATTGGGTAGCGAGTGTAATACAGTAATATATATTGGGTAGCGAGTGTAATACAGTAATATATATTAAGTATTAACAGAAACGGACATAAATGCCTGTTTTGATAGTGGGTAACAAATAATATAAAGTACAATCTTGTAAACACACACACACACACACACACACACACACACACACACACACACAGCCCGTAGCCTAAAATAGTAGATAGAGCTCTCGTCTCACACAGGAGGGGTCGGGGGTTCAATCCCCGGCCGGGCGGAGACAAATTGGGCTTGTCTCCTTTCATGTATTAGCCTCAGTTCACCTAGCTGTAAATAGGTACCTGGAATAAGTGGACGACGTTGTGACGTCCCATCTGGGGTTGGCAAAAATGGTACAAGGCGAGATGGGTATCATATGGTTCACCTAAGCTGATGGCTACCTAAGCCTTTGGGCGAGACGGTACCGTCTATAGTGAGAATGGTACCATACAGATCCACCCTAAGCCTTCGTTTCCGATGTCGCCAATTGGCTAAAATACAGACTACACACACATCCACAGCCATTCCAACAGTACATAAAACACTTAACATGCATTTCACGCAATACATTCCCAGTTAAGGAGGCGCGATAATAATGAGCTTAGCTCGCATTGCGTGGATTCCCCTTGACGAACAAGTAACTGAGTAACACACACACACACACACACACACACACACACACACACACACACACACACACACACACACACACACACACACACACACACACACACACACAATTAACCAGTGCACATACAGACCATATATGTTTGGGGGTAGCGTTCCAGCATAATGAATAGAGAGCTTGGAACGGGCCAGGCACACCCCACAGTCTGCATGCACTCCTCTCTTGCTGGGGTTTGGTTCCTATTATTTGTTTAGCTCTATTTCGTTAAACTCCACCATGTCCACTCGTTGTTGTAATCTGTGTGTGTTTGTGTGTGTGTGTGTCTGAAACCTAATGGGGCTAAACATGAGGACAAAGGGGGACCAGAAAAACGACCCATTTCCCCTTAAAGCAGAGAGGTCACTATAGTATGTTCATTAGAAATAGGCCAACAATTTTGACCACGTATTTCTAAAACTCCAAAAAGACTAGAGTAATCGAGCTAATATTCTTACCATTTGGGAAGGGTCAGCCAGGGAATAAGGGTGGATATATACAGCCCATTTGTTCTAGCCCTTTTTGAGTTACAGAGGCTAAAGTAATCGAGCTAATATTCTTACCTTTTGGGAAGGGTCAGCCAGGGAATAAGGGTGGATATATACAGCCCATTTGTTCTAGCCCTTTTTGAGTTACAGAGGCTAGAGTAATCGAGCTAATATTCTTACCATTTGGGAAGGGTCAGCCAGGGAATAAGGGTGGATATATACAGCTCATTTGTTCTAGCCCTTTTGAGTTACAGAGGCTAGAGTAATCGAGCTAATATTCTTACCTTTTGGGAAGGGTCAGCCAGGGAATAAGGGTGGATATATACAGCCCATTTGTTCTAGCCCTTTTTGAGTTACAGAGGCTAGAGTAATCGAGCTAATATACTTACCATTTGGGAAGGGTCAGCCAGGGAATAAGGGTGGATATATACAGCCCATTTGTTCTAGCCCTTTTTGAGTTACAGAGGCTAGAGTAATCGAGCTAATATTCTTACCATTTGGGAAGGGTCAGCCAGGGAATAAGGGTGGATATATACAGCTCATTTGTTCTAGCCCATTTGAATAACAGAGGCTAGAGGTCAAAATAGTTCTGGCCTATTGATACTGACTAGACTATAGATAAGCTAATATATAAGCAAGGTTTCAGTTATACATTTGCATGATACATAGAGCATTGTCACTAACAGCCATACATCATAATAATAAATGTCATTGATTAGAATACAGATACAATCGCTCACATAAAGCATTCATGAACAATACGCATATATGTTTGCTAGCTCCTTCATTAGCTGTAAGTGGATGCAGAGAGAGAGAGAGAGAGAGAGAGAGAGAGAGAGAGAGAGTACATTGGATAGATACAACCATTAAATAATTGAGAGAGAGAGAGAGAGAGAGAGAGAGAGAGAGAGAGAGAGAGAGAGAGAGAGAGAGAGAGAGTACATTGGATAGATACAATCATTAAATAATTGAGAGAGAGAGAGAGAGAGAGAGAGAGAGAGAGAGAGAGAGAGAGAGAGAGAGAGAGTACAAAGGAGTACAAAGGAAATCAAGCAACAACAGATCTAGTGACCCTTCTAGGCTGCTTGTCCTCCAAAACACTGAGGATCAAGTGTCCAAACAGTGGTTTAGAGTGGGTAAGGGAACATTGGAAAGGGAACTACTGCCCTGCCACTAACATGGCAGGACTAGGAAGTTAGTAGGGGACATATGGGTTAGTAACTGAGGGGAGGATAAAGTTATTCATTTACAAACGCAGTCAGTCGCGGGTTTGATGCGAGATATTTGTCTAGGCGGAATTTAAATGAATCAACGGTGCTGCAGTCTATAACGTTTCGGGGAAGCCCATTCCACAAGTTGACAACTCGATTGAAGAAGAAATTCTTAGATTCGTGCGAGTTAAAAGATTTACCAATAATTTTGCAACCGTTTCCCCGTGTGTAATTAGATTGGTCGATAGTGAAGTACTTACTACAGTTCATATTGTCGATGCCTTTGATGATTTTGAACACTTGAATTAAGTCGCCTCTTAATCTGCGCTGGGTTAAAGGAAATAGATTTAATTCTCTAAGACGCTCTTCGTATGGTTTGTTCTTTAGGCTAGGTATCATTTTGGTAACTCTACGTTGAACTCGTTCTAGCTTGTTTATATCTTTTTGGTAATAAGGGCACCAGGATTGAACGCAGTATTCCAGAAGAGGGCGGACTAAGGAATTGTAAAGGGTTAGGATAACTTCTTTGGATTTATGCTCAAATGACCTGCCTATAAAGCCAATTATTTTGTTTGCCTTCTTAACAACTTCTGAACATTGTTGACTCGGTTTTAGGTTACTCGATATTGTTACTCCCAGATCAGTTTCTCTGTTTACATTCTTAAGCTGAGTGCCATTCATCGAATAGTTTGCTTTCTCATTTAGGTATCCGACATGTAGTACTTTACATTTATCCGCATTGAAACTCATTTGCCAAATTTGGGCCCAACATGACAATTTATCTAGATTGTGTTGCATATCGTCAACTTGTTCTTTTGAGAGTACGCTATTTGCAATTTTTGTATCGTCAGCAAATTTTGAGATTGTGCAGGTGAGACCCTCATCTATGTCGTTGATGTAAATTAGAAAGAGAATTGGTCCTAGTACCGATCCCTGGGGTACCCCGCTACTTACATTGGTCCATTTAGATGCCTTACCGTTTATGACTACTCTTTGCTTTCTGTTGTTGAGCCAATTTTCTATCCATTTCAACACACCGTCTTGTATTCCATGCGCTTTTAGTTTTAGCAGTAAACGTTTGTGGGGAACTTTGTCAAAGGCCTTTTGAAAATCAAGGTATATAATATCTACAGCTTTACTCTCATCGTAGAGGTTGAGGATATCGTGGAAGAAGTCTAAGAGGTTTGTTAAACAGGAACGTTTTTTACGAAAGCCGTGTTGAGTATCTTTAAGTATGTTATTTTCCTCTAAGTGATTTACGAGTCTGTCTCGTATGACCGTTTCTAGCATTTTACATACAACTGAGGTTAAGCTAATTGGACGATAGTTACTGGGTAGAGATTTGCTGCCTTTTTTGAATATCGGTGTTACGTTGGCTAGCTTCCACTGATCAGGCATAGTTCCAGACTGCAAGGATTTATTGAATAGTAATGTCAGTGGTTTGGAGAGCTCATTCTTAGCTTCCTTTAGAACTCTAGGCGAGATTGTATCAGGTCCTGGCGTTTTATTTACTTTGAGTTTATCTAAACAATTCAATACTTCTCTCTCTGTAACGGTGATATTGCTTAGAACATCTGAATTATCAATCTGAATCGGCGATGGTGTAGGGATATCACTGAGGTCTTCGGTTGTAAAAACTGATGCAAAGAAGGTATTGAGGGCATTACTCATTTGTACTTCGTCTTTGGTGTATTCTCCTTTTTCATCGACTAACGG
>JBAKBP010025203.1:5000-33793 GCA_037953745.1 Lithodes maja | reverse complement strand
CTTCTTTTTAATGTTTGCCATTTACTATTGTCTATTCTTATAATTCTTCTTATGTCAATTTAAAGCCTTTAATGTTAGTTAATTGCCAGTGTGTTGCTTATTGAATTGCTGTTCAAAATCCGATACTTACTTCTTACGAGTATCCGAGAAGCATCTAACTTTATCAGAAGATTCCTTGCTCGATGCTCGAGGACTATTGTTTAACGTAACGTAATAGTGCCGATCCGAAGTAGAGGGTGGAGGACTTCTTAAGTTCTTAGTCAAGGGTGGATTACTTCGGCTTCGGCCAACACTATTCTTTAGTGTTGTTGTATTTACTTCTTTGTTTGATTGTTGACCAGACTAGATAACTCCCGTCTTTTTATTAGTCTGTTGTGAAACGCTAGTACCGAGTTCTTGTATACCCCGTTATAGCAGATAGAACTCTGGAGGGTATTGGTGTTTTTTGTTCGGCTGGCAGTACTCTGGGGTTGGGATCGTGTGTTTCCGTTGTGGCAGCGAGCCATACTCGAGTCCTGTGTGAGAGCCCTAGTGTACCCCGAGTGCCCGGTCGTAACACTTCTACAACAGCAACAATAATAGATCACATTTGGTCAAACAATGTCACGCAAAATGTGTTCAGTGGAATTATATACAATAAATTAACTGATCATTTTCCAATCTTTACCATTTATGAATCTGAGATATGCGCATCTAATAATAGGGAAGAAGATCATACTTTTATAAGATATAGAAATTATAGTGAAAATAATCTAAATTAATTTAAGAAAGCCATAGAAGATGCGTCCTGGGAACTAGTTTATTTTTCCAATGACCCTAATGTTGTATATAATAATTTTATGACAATATTTAATGCTTGTTTTAACAGATATTTTCCAATAATTACAAAACGAATAAATAACGCATACCTAGATAAGCAGTATATAACCCCAGAATTAAAAATCATGATTAAACAGAAATATAAACTAGCTAGGAAATATGCTATTAGGCCCATCACATTTGGAGAGGAGTTCCGTAGACTACGTAACCAGGTAACAGAAGCTTTAAGATCAGCTAAAAAAAACTATTATAAATCTAAACTCCAAGAATCTGCTGGTAATGCTAAAAAGGTTTGGAACATAATTAATTCTGTTCTTGCAAGGAAAACTAAACTCAAAATAAACAACACTTTCATTAATAATAATACCGAGTTGACTAAAACTAATGATATTGTGGAACACTTTAACTCATATTTTATTGATGTCGGTAACAAATTAGCAGAAAATATAGATACTTCAAATGTAGACTTTACATCCTACCTACAAAATAGACAAGTAACGCCTTTTTCCATGTCTCCCGTCACAAGCGATGAAATAATCAATACAGTAAAACAACTACGGGACTCCTCTCCTGGTTATGATGAAATACCAATGAAAGTTTTAAGGTTTGTTATTACATCTTTGTCTCCAGTTATAGGATATCTTTGTAACATGTCATTTTCCAGTGGTGTTTTTCCCGATTGCCTTAAAATTGCAAAAGTTACGCCTATATATAAATCCGGAGATAGTTCAATCTTTAATAACTACCGTCCTGTGTCTGTACTCCCAGCTATGAGTAAAATCCTTGAACAAATTATGCATACAAGGATTACAGAGTTTTGTTCAACCAACAATATTATTAATGAGGCTCAGCATGGGTTTAGAAAAGGATGTAAAACAGAGTCAGCTTTATTATAATTTACTAACGATATCCTCAAATCTTTTGATGACAAGCATTTTACAGTTGGTATATTTTTAGATCTATCCAAAGCATTCGATACTGTTGACCATCAAATCCTCCTAAAGAAACTCGAACATTATGGCATTAGAGGTACCATTAGCAAATGGTTTCACTCTTATCTAACTAATCGAAAACAGTATGTACAATATAAGGACATTTCATCTGATATGCAAATGATATCCTACGGAGTACCACAAGGTTCTATACTGGGTCCATTGTTGTTCATTTTATTTATTAATGATATTGTAAACTCAAGTATGTTATTTAAATATATATTATTTGCTGATTACAGTACTCTGTACGCCAGTCACCGGGACTTGCACTCTCTTATTGTTTCTATAAACAATGAACTTAAGAATGTACATAATTGGATAACTACCAATAAACTTACACTAAATATTAATAAAACTAACTTTGTAATCTTTCACAGAAACAAAAACGTTCCAAATGATATGCAACCAATTAAATTTGGCAATCAATCAGTGAGAGAAGTGGAGAGCGTTAAGTTTCTGGGGATAACGGTGGACAGAAAACTGTCTTGGAACTTACACATAAAGGACGTAACAAATAAACTAAATAAACAATGTGGTATACTATACTTAACACGCCAATGTCTCGACTTAAATGCCCTAAAGCTTTTATATTATTCAGTAATTTATCCATTTCTCTTATACTGTCATACAGTATGGGGAGCGACGGGTAAAAGTAAATTACAACCTGTTGAAGTTGCACAAAGAAAAGTTATACGAACAATTACATTTAGATCCAAATATGCTCACACCAATGAATTATTTCGACAACTTAATCTCTTAAAATTTGAAGATATTAACATATTTTGCAGTGCTATCTTTGTATACAAAGCATTAAATGATTATAACAATGTGGAATTATTTAGACATCGTGAAAATGAAAGGTATGCATTAAGAAACATAAATTCTTTAAATATTCCCCTAATGACCTCTAGACAATCCCAGACATCAATAAAATACCATGGTGCGAAAGTTTGGAATCAGTTGTCTCCTGACTTACAAAATAAACCCACTCTGCCTAGTTTCAAAATATCACTCAAATCTTCACTAATGTCTAAATATTAATCTTACTTAACATTTGACAATAAAACTGCCACAACCCTAAATTACAATCACCTTTATATCGGAAACAAATTAAGATACTGTTTTGGTGTTGATCAATATATAAGTACCGTACTGTATTATAAGGCTGGGGTCTGCTCTACCCACAGCGGTCTGGGTGAGGGGTGGTTCGGGGTGGTGGCTAGGTAATTATACCTGGCCACTGTTCCGAATCCCTTCTTGCTGTGGCTGCTGGGCTGGGGCTGTGCCTTATTAGCTATAATTATATAATATGACATGTTTTAATAATCTTACTGTATGTAAAATAACCATCGAGTTGTATTCAAGGTGCCTTTAAGAGAGATTGTTCTCAAAAGGCGCAGCCATGATATTATTTTATTGTAAAATTAACATATATTGTATGTTTGATTGGCAAAATAAAAAAATAAAATAAAAATGTTGGTAATCTCTTCTCGTTTCTTTGTATCACGTTTCTTCCTTAATGACCACCATAATGGATGGCGAGGTAATGAGGTGATAGGTTCACCACAACCAGATAGCACTTTCTGAAAGAAAGGTACTGGGAATCGAGTCATGACTTCTTAGTGCGATTGTACAGTTGGCCAACTAAGTTGTGTCGCCGCTGTCATTACGGTTTGCTCGCTGTGTGCTGTATTAATGTCCGTCAGATATTGACTAGGGTGTGCAAAGATAGGAACATGTTTTTATATCTCACTCGATGAATGAATCCTTAGATAGTGCTGATGCCAATTATTGATTGAAATATACTTGGTGCCGCAAATTCACTAATTTCGCCGACTGTGCATGAAATGTATATACATCTAAAGAAAGCAGAAAGCCCTTCCTATAACATAATTGAAAACAAATTATCACAAAAGATTAAATTAATGATCACAGTCAAAATTGGTTGATAATATTTTGTTATCATTCTTTAGATTCGAATTTGACATTGATGTGTTATATGCTCAGGGACTATAGTGTTTATACATGAATAAGAAGTATTATTCACGCTCTTTCCAACAATAAAATCTAAATTTGTGTGTCATCAATACTATATGCTATATGAACATAATGGGGAATTGTATACTTGCAATTATAAACATGGCGCCATGACCAGAATTGTGTATTCAAGATCGGTGTTCACCCACAAAACTTGCGTCTACTGTAATGCATTATACTTCAAAAGAAAGTGGAAAGGCTAATCTAGAGTATTACCATAGGAAAACCCACAAATCAGCGAATGACAATAGTTTAACAATCAAATTTTGAATACATAGTTTGTCATTCTTCAGATTTCATCTAAATTTAAATTGTCATATATCCAAAATATCAGTATTGACTGTAGGTTTATATATACAATATGAAATAATGGTCAAAGTCTTTCCAACTTTGCAATCAGAATTTATCTATCTTCAATACTTGTTTATATAAATGTAATAACAAAAGTAGATCCATTCAGTATTCGATCCATATCAATTTTGGTATATTTTATTGTTAATAGCTATGAATTATTGTTTCACATATAGCTCATTGCATAAGAAAGATAATAAAAGAACAACATTCATAAGCTTAATTTATTCTACAAACATATATAAATATGCAATGTTCACACATCACTCATAACACTCATAATCATATTAAAATTCAAATGGGTTATATAGTTAACTCATATTATTGTAATTTATACAAAGTATATCTACCAAAAAGAAAATCATTTGTAAATTACACAACACTATCATAAAGTATTATACTAACATGCAGCACTCACCATCATGGTCGAAACGCGATAAATGTCCATATTATAAAGGACGGGACAGCGCAATTACACTTTTGACTGACAGAGATAATTATGCTAGCGAGAACTCGATAGCTTCTCTCTCTCACAACTTGACAGTTCACCACACACCATTGCCAATAGTTTCACTATATCCTAGATATTGATCGCTACTCGTAGCAGAAATGTCATGCGGTGCATGTTTTATGGGGTTTTTTCACTGAATTTCTGTAGATTTAGAAACCTGATTCGCTGACTACTTTGAACAAAACCTCCAAATCACTCAAATCCTGTGGGTGTGCGTGAATGAGTTAAGTAGATGATAGTTATATCTTGACCATTGTGGGCGGAGTCGTCTACTAAGAAAACATTTATAACTAGGCTAGACAAAATGGGTAAGGGGATAGAGTGTGGGTTGTATTTACAATCTGTGTTCTTCTTTATACTTTTCACCAGCTGTCAGCTGCCACTGGCTCTTGCTTGATCATCTTGGCTGTTTCTGGCTCAGGCTGGCTTTGGGCTACGACTGGCTGGCACAGCTCGGCGGCTTCCGGCTACTGGGCTGATCATGTAAAGCATCGGACTGGTCTTGTAAAGCACCGGTATGGAGAGACTGACCTCGTAGAGCATCAGGTTGGCCTTGTAAAGCACGGGTTCCTTCTTGGCCTTGTAATGCACCAAGGGGTTTTGACTTGCAAAGCTCCTGGATGCTGCTAGTATTTGTGAGTGGGTGTATGTGTGTGTGGCGCCAAGCTACGTGACCATAAGTTAGAGCGGGTGGTAGTGGATGGGATCGTAGCTTCAAATGAAGCTATCACTTTTAAGTTCCTCCATAGTCTGGTTGGTTTGGTGTTGAACTACTACGCTACTGACCCACATTCAAGGCCAGGCCAGGTCATTTTGCAAAAAATGTAAATAATGTTGAAAGCATCGAAGGGATTTGGTCTTGTAAAGCGCTGGATTGGTCTTATAGTGCAATAGGTTGGTCTTCTAAAGCACAAGGGTGATTTTGAATTTGTGAAGTGCCATTTTAGTCTTGTGAAACACCGGGTAGTGGACCTTGTCAAGTGTCGAGTAGGTAATGGGAGGTGAACTACCAAACAAATGTCATTCAGTATCTGGCAGGCTTCTTGATCCTTCTGCTTGTCTTGGTCTTGAGGTTAAAAAGGTACCTATTATCTAGATGTAGATGGGGGGAGTTATGTCCCTTTGACCTTGGACTGCCTATCTCAAGTACAGGTAGCTGTGCAAGTGACAGGTGAGGTAGGGGTTGAGTGATGACGTCAGCAGGGGCAGAATGGGTGGACTCTCTTGTTTCTCTCTGGCTTCACGGTGACGGATGCTATTCTTTTGTTGTATATGTCATAGTGGGTGTATCTCCTGACGATGCTGGCATCACACTTCTCTTCAATATTATCTTTCAATATCACCCTTTTCTTCCTCTCACTTTTCTCATCATATCACTCTCTCCATCTAACCTCTCATCCATCCATACTTCGTGTTTGTCCCTTAACTCTTCTTTACTCCTTCCTTTCTATCCCCCACCAATACAGGTAACATCTTAACCTTATCTGGTGTGAAGCAGGACTTTTTGGAACCTCCATTAGTTTTGAGAATTTAAGGCATTTCGCCTTAATACTTGGGCGAGTATGAGACACTCCGTTCCATTTATGTGGCGATATTTTTCTGGACGAGCGACAGCGATCCTGGCCTTTATGAGGAAGCAGCCTATGGTTGTCACATTTTGTCTATACAAAAATGTAAAAAATTAACTTGAAGGAAGTCTGGTGAGAGTGTTTTAGTTTGATGAGAGCCTGGGGAAGTGGCATTTTTAATCTAGAAGGCAAACTAAAAGATACGTTTTCGAATATGACGACAGCAATCAAAACCCTCAATGATAAATAAACAACATGTCATACTAACCCTCAGTACGTCGCATGAGATAGTGTTACATCAACCAAACTCATTTACGAACACCCTTCCGCACCCCCTCCCTTCACCCACCTCTACCTCCGACCATCCCAAACCACCTGGATACCCGAAACTCAACCATCTACCTATTCCGTTCACCCTCCTCCACCCATCCACTCTACTACTCATTCCTTCCACCCACCCACCCACTCAGTTCACCCATACCGTTCACCCTCTTCCACCCAGCCACTCGCTTACCCCCTCCTTTCACCCACTCATATCACCTAAACTGTTCACCCTCCTCCACCCAGCCACTATACTACCCACTCCTTTCACCTACTCAGTTCACCCTCCTCCACCCAGCCACTATACTACCCACTCGCTTATCCCCTCCTTTCACCCTCCTCCACCCAGCCACTATACTACCCACTCGCTTATCCCCTCCTTTCACCCACTCAGTTCACTCTCCTCCACCCAGCCACTATACTACCTACTCGCTTATCCCCTCCTTT
Source organism: Lithodes maja (assembly GCA_037953745.1). NCBI lineage: Eukaryota > Metazoa > Arthropoda > Malacostraca > Decapoda > Lithodidae > Lithodes > Lithodes maja. Next base: position 26,747 of record JBAKBP010025203.1, on the reverse strand, counting down.
CACCCACTCAGTTCACCCTCCTCCACCCAGCCACTCGATTACCCAATATTTTCACCCACTCGTTCACCCATTCCGTTCACCTTCTTCCACCGAGCCACTCCCTTACCCACTCCTCTCACCCACCCACTCAATTTACCAGTTCAATTCACTCATCCACCTACTGTACGTCTAACTCTCTACCACCCACATACTTTATTCATTTACCTAATTATTCCAGCCACTGATGCCATGAACGTATTCACCCTTCATCCTTTTACTCATTGAATCCAGTTACTCAGTCCATCCATTTACTCGATTTACTCAATCCAGCCACTCAATCAGTCCATGTATATACTTATTCCATTAACTTACTAATCCATGCACTTACTCAACCCTTCCATTTATTCAACCCATACACTTATTCAATCCGTCAACTTCTCAATTCATCCACTCGACTGACTCTTTTCCACCCACACACTCTGATCCAAACCATTCGATACCCGAGACCTGCTCTTAATTGAAACACACCTCGCTTGTTTTCTCTTTCTCTTCCTCTCTCTTTAACTTGTATCCATTCGTTCCCATTCAGCCTACTGTTTTAAGACGTTCACCCCAATCTAGGTGTCAATAGTTTCCTGTTGAGCGGTAGCGAGCCAGCATATATATATATTTTTGTTTTGACAGCAAGCTAAATTTGCACATTTTTCGATAGTAAATGTCTCCGGTGAAGCCGGATTTCTCCATACAATGCTGGCTTGCTATCGCTCGCCAGGAAGAAATCGACACCTGGATGGGGATAAACGTCTTAAAACAGTTGGCTGAATGGGGCCGAATGGATACAAGCCAGGGAAAGAGAAAAAAGGAGAGAAAGATAAAAAAAAAAACGGTGACCCCCCTTAACCCTTGGGATCCGGGAGGACTCATATGAGGCAAAACGTATAATGGTTAGGAGTCCGGGAGGCCTCATATGAGGCTAAATAAAAATCAAAGCATTCAAAGTGCGCGGGCTGATTTTTTTTGGTGCGTGGGCGACCGCAGCGCCACCAAGCACAAACTACCAGGCAGCATCAGTTGTTATCACGCACCCAAGATGGCTGGAGTTAACCCAAAAAAAATTGCTGTGTCCGAATCGATGCCCGCCGCCGCGACCCGTAAGCCTACGAAAGGCAAAGCTAAAACGACCAAGAAAACGTTTCTAAGTCCCGGTGGTGTTGCCCGTGTGTTACAAGAGTTAAGTGATCATGACCTTAGTGAGATTGAGAGTGATTTTTGAGGAAGAGCATGTGGTTAGTGACGATGTTGATGAAGTGGAAGATGGCAAAGAATTCCAGGGCTTTCATAGCACTGATGATGATGATAGTGATGATGATATTGATGACAATGTTGGATGCGATGAACATCATCAAGGTGATGAAAGTGTGGGTGAAATGGGAAGTGTCCTACCCGCATCACGTGAACGTGATCCGGCGCGCGCGCTTGCGACCCCGGCGTCGGCTGTGGGGACTCCGGGGACTCCTTCCCCGGCCAAAATAGCCAGTTACTTCTACAGGAGAGCTGTGCTGGATAGTGCAAGGAAGCAGGCACGGGAGGCGGCCGAAAGGGAAAGGGGTGAAGATGCTGATAGTGAGGATGAGAGTGAAGAGTCGAGCGTGGGTAGCCCTATTCCATTGTCTTCCGGGCCCTCGTCGCCCGCGCCTGATGCCTCATTGACCCCGCATGACACACAGCCCTCAACAAGTGGTGTAAGTGGTGCAAGTGGTGCGGAATTGGCCCCGCATGACCCACAGCCATCAAGAAGTTGTGTAAGGGGTGCAAGTGGTGCAGAATTGGCCCCGCATGACCCACAGCCATCAACAAGTGGTGCAAGTGGTCAACGCATCTCCAGAAGGGCCTTGTTCATGGCCACAGGGGGGGCAGAAAGCAGCACCTCAGGCCCTAAGCTGTCCCTAAAACGCTCTCTTCGTTGCCTGAAAACTTCAGAGCCAACTAGCTCACCTTCACCACCCACTAGCCGCCCACGCCAGCAGTCGCCACCTGATGTACCACCACCAAGTGACTACCAGGATCCCACCTATGAGCCAGAAGATACCCACGAATATGGCCGCCCTTCAAGATTTATGGACGACCACAGTGCAGTTTCTGGGCAGGATAATTATGACCTGCCAGACGACCCTGTTGTGGACGAAGCTGAGTGGTTGGACGACCCAGCACCCCGCCGTGGCCCTGGACGTCCCCGTGCTTGGGGTGGCCGTGCTCGGGGTGGCCGTGCCCTTGGACGTGGATGTGGCCGTGCCAGGGGCCCTGCTGGTCAGGGTGGGCGTGGCCGTGGCCGCGGCCCGGCCGCCCCTGCTGCTGCCGACGCCCCTGCTGCTGCCGACGCCCCTGCTGCTGCCGACGCCCCTGCTGCTGCCGACGCCCCTGCTGCTGCTGCCGACGCCCCTGCTGCTGCTGCCCCTGCTGCCCGTCCCCGTCCCCGTGCCAGGCATGCTGATGTCTGGACGTGGGAGGATGGGGCCACCTTTCAGCCACAAGATGCCACATTCGATCATGCCCAAAATGCCGCAGGGATTGATCCATCTTTCCCTGGGGGAACCAACTGATCACCTGGCCAGCTTTTCAAAGCCTTTTTCGATAATGAGGTCATCTCATTTGTTGTCGATGAGACCAATAAGCAGAAGGCCCTCAGTGACCACCTCAGCGGCAAGACCCATAGTTCCCACATGAAGGCCTGGAAGCCTGTCACCATTGCCCAAATGTATGTGTTAATAGCACTAACCATGCTCATGGCACATGTGAAGAAGCATCGGCTGGCAGACTACTGGATCACAGGCGACATAATTGCCACACCTGCTTTTGGAAAACTTAAGTCCCGGGACCGCTACTTCGCCATACTTGGTAGCCTGCACTTCGTTACCAACACCAATGTACACCAAATAGACCGCCTGTGGAAGATAAGGGGATTGTACGACATGATGAAGGCCAAGTTTTCCACATTCTTGAAGCCTATTCAAAAGGTCGTGATCGACGAGTCTCTTGTGCTGTTCCGGGGGAACCTTCACTTCCGGCAGTACATACCCTCCAAGAGACATCGATTCGGCATCAAGCTCTTCGTCCTCTGTGACTGTAAGATGGGTTATGTGCTGGACTTCATTGTCTACAGTGGGAAGGAGGGCGAGGTTTTTGCAGATCAAGAAATAGGGTTCGGTGGAGCAGTGGTGAAGGCGATGATGGATCGCTACTTCAACAAGAACCACATACTCTACACGGACAACTACTATACGTCCCCCATCCTCACCAAGTACCTGAACAGGCAGCAAACCCAGACTGTGGGCACAGTACGGGGGACGAGGAAGAACATGCCGGAATTCCCCAAAAAGACCAAGAAGAAGGACATCTTCCTCAAGCAACATGGTCCGATGCTGGCAATCCATTGGCACGACCAAAGGAAGGTCAACATGATCAGCACCATCCACAAGGTCAACCTGGTTGACTCTGGCAAAGTAAACCACAGGACCAGGGAGCCCATCATGAAACCAGTCGCAGTTATGGACTACAACATAAACATGCGTCTGGTTGACAAGTCAGACATGCAGGTCGGCTTCATCGACTGCCTGCGGACCTCCTGCAGGTGGTATAAGAAGTTCTTCCTGCACATGATGGATGTGTCTGTGCTCAACTCGTACAACCTGTACAAGCTGATGAACCCAACAATGCCCAGGAAGTACACCAACCTTCGGAGATTCCAGAAACAGCTCATTCTGGATCTCTTTGGGGAATATGCCGTGCCTGAGGATGCCCCACGAGCTCAACATATGCCAGGAGCTGGCACCATGGACCGCCATGTCATACGCTTCCGAACACCACAGGAAGCACAGGATCGTCGCCCTTCCAGTAGCTGCTGGTCGCAAGACCCAGAAACGGTGCCATGTCTGCAGCCACACCACCCGAAGACCCCAGACAACCACCAAAACGTCGTATCAGTGCCAGGAATGTCAGGTAGCACTGTGCATCACGCTTTGCCACGATGATTGCCACATCCTGGTAAACTTCTAAGTGGCACTGACCCTGAGAACACTAGTGAAAGTGACACTAGAACAATAAAACACTATGTGCAAGTGAAAGAGACACTATTCTATAATTATTATAAGTGAAAGTGACACTAAAAACAATATAACAATATGTGCAAGTGAAAGAGACACAACAACTATATATTAGAGTAACTATTCAATAAGTACGTATAAGTGAAACCTGTAAAAAGTGAAAGTGACACTAAAAACAATATAACAATATGTCTAAGTGAAAGAAACAACCAAATGTAATAATTACAAGTGTCAAATACGATACCGTACGGTGCTGTACGCTTGCATAGCCTAGCCTAGCCTAGCCTAGCCTCTAAACCTAGTAAGTGAAAGTAACACAAAATGTATAATAAGTAATAATAACTCAATAATAACAGTGAGAGTGACAATAATTCATAACAAGAAGAGTAATAAAAGTGAAAGTGACACAATAATATTACAATAACAGTGAAAGCGCCGAAAATATGTTATATAAAGTTTCATATAACTCAAATAATGGTTGAACAAGTAATAAATGACACAATTATATCACATTATCTCCATAAATACATAATATCGTGTACCGGTACAAAAGCCACGGGAGCGACGAGTGACTTAGTGCGTGCTAGCCAGGGCCGCGGCGAAGCGTTAGGACACAGGCGAAAATACGCGGGAAATTACCTCCATTCCCATCATCATATCTCGCAAACCACTTGTCGTAGCGATGTCAACTCAACGCCATTCTACAGACGAAGGTTGGTTCTACACTATGCAATTTAGTTGACTGCTCTAGGTGGTCTCAATCAGTAGATATCAAACTGTGAACTTAACCATTTTTCAGGAATACCCCCGGACACGACGATCGCCTCATATGAGAGCCCCCGGATCCGGAGGGTTAATTGAAACCCACCCTCTTCCTCCACTCACTCACCCACTCGATGACTCTTTCTCTTTTCCTCATCTCCTTCTCTCTTCTTCTTCTCTTTATTTTTGTCTGCATATCTTTATCTCTAACTCCTCTCTTTCTTTTTCCTCATCTCTTCTTTTCTTAGTTTTTCTTTCCTCTTCTCCTTCTCTCCTCCTCGTCTCCTTCTTCTTTCCTTATCTCTTTCTCTTTTCCTCGTCTTTTTTATTGCTGTCATCACTTTTCTTTCTTCCTCGTCGCTTTCTTTATTTACCCGTCTCCTTCTCTCTTCCTCGTCGCGTTCTCTATTTCCTCATCTCCTCCTCTCTTCCTCGACCCTTTCTTCTCTCTTCCTAGTCTTATTCGTTTATCCTAATCTCCTTCTCTCTTCCTCGTCACTTTCTTTCGTCATCTTCATTCTTCCACGTTTTTTCTTCTTCTCTCGTCTCCTTCTTTCTCCTTGTCTCTTTTTTGTCCTCATCTCCTTCTCTCTTCCTCGTCTTTTTCTTTTTCCTCTTCTCCTCTCTTTCTCGTATTTTTTCTTTGTTTCCTCATCTCCTTCTCGCTCCTTGTCTTTGTTTATTTCCCTAACCTTCCTCCTCTTTCATTATCTTATTATTGCTTTCCCTTTCTCTATATATATTTTCTCTTCCCCTCCTTCCTCTTTCCTTATCTTCCTTTTTCCTCATCACCTCCATTTTCCACATCACCTCATTGTCCCCCATCTTCTTTCTCTTTGTTCACTCCCCCAGCCCCCGCCCCCCTCCTTTTCCACATCCTCTAACATCGCCCCCTCCTTCTCTCCCATAAACCTTTCTCCTCTTCTGTCGCCCCCCCTCCTCCAACTATTGTACCTAATCCCTACCTCAGCAGTCCTATATCCCTCCGTTATCCCATCCCAATCAAGCATATTATATTCTTTCTTCTCTGTCTCTATCCCCTCATCCCCTTTCCAATTTCAGCCAGTATTTATAACTACTACTCTTCACTAACTACCAGACAAAACACATCATCAACAATCTCAAGCACTCACCCGCCTGTGGCCTAGACAACATAAACAACATACACCTCAGACACCTGGGACCACAAGGCATACAAGCACTCACTAACATATCAAACTATAGTTATTCACACAACACAATACCAGACATCTAAAAGCATGGTATCATCATCACTTTCCCCAAACCCAACAAAGACCCCACGCTACCCTTCTCACACCACCCTATCACACTCCTCTGAACCCCCTCTGGTCATAGAACGCCTTGTACTACAACTAATTGCACACGCCTTACCCCTAGCTCCAACACAACATGGCTTCAGGCCACTGTACTCCACAACCACGCTTCTTACAGACCTTACACAAAGAGCTTGTGACGGCATCAACTCAGCCAGACCACACAGATCACTAATTGCCACACTCGACATTAGTAAAGCCTTCGATGGCATCCCCCGCCACAACCTTACAAACAAAATTTACAACACAAACATGCACAACAACACAAAAAGGTGGCTGGCCAACTTCCTAGCAGGCAGATGTGCACACATATCTTTTGCCGGACAGTCATCTAGCATCAGAAATTTCCCAAACGGAGTCCCGCAAGGATCCGTCCTGTCTCCCGCACTCTTTAATCTGTACATGCATTATATAAATACACCCAATACACCCCAAATAAACATAGCCTCCTATGCAGACGACATAACACTCACATGCACACACCAAGACCCAGGCACAGCAACAGATCTCCTTCAACCCTATCTCAACACATTTCATGCCTGGTGCACTACAAACAGACTTAATTTAGACCCAGCCAAATCCACTGCAACCCTCCTCACAAGCTGGACAGGAGATCACGCATACTCCCCGCAACTCACCATAAACAACATACTCCTAACACACACACACACTCACCCAAAATCCTAGGAGTAACATATGATACTCAAATGACATTCAAACAGCACACCACAAACATTAAAAAGAAACTGACACCCAGACTTAACGCCCTCAGGTCACTTGCCCACACAAAAATTTTACACAACAAAGAAACCACCACCACAGTTTACAAACAATACATAAGATCAGTGATGGAATACGCAAGCCCGGCCCGGGCTTCTAATCTAGCTGAAACACATCATAAGACCTTACAGACTATTCAAAATAAAGCCCTAAATATCATCACAGGCTGCACAGCTACTTCACCTACAGATCACCTACATCAAGAAACCAAAGTCCTCAAAAGTCAAAGACCATCTGGACATGAGAGGCCCTCAATTCCTGGCAGCAGCCTCCACGAACCAACATCACCCACTACACTACATGGCAACACATCCACAGACACCAAGAAATGTTAAAACAACACCCAGCACACGCTATCACACACAAATACTATCTTCTCTCCCTCCCTGCCCACCCCAAACCAGCTTCCAGAAGCACATCCATATTCATATCTCTCGCCGTTCCATCCACTCACTCATAAACAACACCCAGCTGCAGGCACGACTCCATCCTTCTGAATCCTCCCTTCCTCGCGAGGACAGAGTCCACCTGGCCAGGCTGAGATGCGGACACCATCCAACCCTTCTGAGCTATCAGAAGAGACTGGATGACTCCGTCGTCAACTCCTGCCCAGGTTGTAACACAGCACCCCATTCTATTAAACACATCATAGAAGACTGCATTTCACACAACCACTTATGCCAACAACACAATCTACACTCCTTGAGAGCTCTGTGGGAGAGCCCGACCGTGGTCATGGCCTTCCTTAGGGACTCGGGACTGTTCGGCCAGGCAGCTTAGGGAACAACATCAACAACAACTACTATCCAATCAGTCTTTACATCCCTCCTTTCTCCCATCCCACTGCAGAATATACTCCATCCTATGATTTTCCTTACTCCTCTCCTTTCTACACGTAATTCCTTTTCCATGTAAAACTGTATACAATTCCATTTTTGTGATATCCAAATCCTGCAAGAGCATTCAATCATCATTTCAAATCGTTTTTATTATACGGAGGGGATGGAGGAAAGTGTCCTTTTCATTAACTTTTATTTATTTAGGGTTCAGATATTTCTCCTAGAATGAAATTCTGACAGCTAAAGCCTATTCGCTGTAAGAAGGCGAGAAATCATGACTTCTAACCTCTGTAACTCAAAAACGACTAGAGTAATGGAGCTAATATTGATATAATTTGGGAAGAGCCAGTCAAGGAATAGATGTGGAAATATACAGCAAATTTGCTTTAGCCCTTTTTGAGTTACAGAGGATAGAGGTCATGATATTTCGCCTACTTACAGCGAATAGACTAGATAGGATCAGAAAGTCAGTGTGGTCAGCATGTCTACGTAAATGTATGTATATCACTACACCTCTCATGCCATTGGCTATATTTCCTGTTTATCTATTTAACTTAATTATCATACTCTTCTACGACCATTATAAGTTAATTGCCATACTCTTCTACGACCAATATAATTTAATTTCCATACTCTTCTACGACCATTATAAGTTAATTTCCATACTCCTCTACGACCATAATAACTAATCTCTCTCTCTCTACCTGTCATTACAGCCCATATACCTCCCCTCTCCCGTCCCATTCCCACCTATAGTATACTCAGCCCACCTCGCCTAATATTCCAGTCTAATGCTCTCTCCCCTCCTCCCCTTCTATTCAAACTCATATCCCTCACCCTTATCCAGAAACACCCTAATATTCCTCCTTTCTTCCCTCCTATACACTCAGAAATGATGGGTTTTAAAGCAGGTATGAAGAGGGTAATTAAGGTGTCCTTCATAATATACGCTCATAAAAAGTCATATTTGGAGTACTATATAATCCTCTCATAGAAGGGTGAATAACTTATCAATATACTCAATGATTTATATACACATTATGTACACTGCCACAAGCAGCCACATGTATGTGTTGATTTCATTAATTAAATTTAGAGGTGAAGTTGGTTGATGGAAAACAAACATAATAATATATCTTATTCCCGCCCCTCACTGTCAAATAATGGGCTTAAAGAAAGTATGAAAAGGGAAAATAAGGTGTCTATAATAATATTCTAGAAGTATATTGATAATGATAAACAATGTAATATGAGGCTAGAAAGTTAAATCAGTCAATTTACCCAATAATTTGATATACCTTTTTATACAAATGGTTTTTCACGATTCACGAAGTTTTTATTTGTTTTCGACATTTAAGAAGATGTGAGAAGATCGGAACCTCTCCGGGTGGTCAGGGGCCGGGGGAGTGCTGGAGCGACCTTGGTAACCCTGGTCTCTGGGTCTTCTCCTGGGTGACCTGGATGTGTGAGAGTTTGTGTTTTTTATCTGTGTTTATTTTTTGTTTTATGATGTTTTTGTGTTTTCCCTGTTCTTGCTCTGTCTTGAGTCGGCTACCCCCAAAATGGGGATTGGGCCTGAGCATATAGATAGATATAGATAGAAGAAGATGTGTGTGAATTTGTATTTTGTTGTTGTGTGTTCATTGTTTTATGTTGTGTTGTCCCTCTTCTGGCTCTGTCTTGAGTCGGCCACCCCCGAACAAAAAGAGGAAAAGTGGGGATTGGGCCTGAATATATAGAAAAGAAATAGAAGAAGAAAACACAAGACATAGTTACGTGTATTGAGTGTCCCTTCACATTGAAAGAGTGATAGGGTCAACATTCAATTAAGGGGGTCACCTGCTTTTTGTTCTCTCCTGTTCTCTTTCTCTGGCTTGTATCCATTTGGCCCCATTCAGCCTACTGTTTTAAGACGTTTATCCCCATCCAGGTGTCATTTTTTTACTGGTGAGCGGTAGCGAGCCAGCATATTTTTAAAATGTGTTTGACAGCAGGTTAAATTTGTACATTTTTCGACAGAAAAATTTCTCCGGCGAAGCCGGATTTATTCATACAATGCTGGCTTGCTATCGCTCGCCAGGAAGAAATCAACACCTAGATGGGGATAAACGTCTTAAAATAGTTGGCTGAATGGGGCCGAATGGATACAAGCCAGATAAAGAGAGAAATAACAAAAAACCGGTGATCCTCCTTAAGGTACTTTACCGTCAACATGTCTTGATACACGGAGCTTGAAAGAGTTGAAGTCATAGCATGAGGGAAAAACAGATTGAAGGAGAGAGTTCCAAAGTTTACTTTTTGAGTGGAAGAAATACTGGGATAATCAGTTCAATCTTGGGTTAAAGATTCGGACAGAAAAGGGGTGGGAATTTGTTAAAAGGCGGGTGCCAACTACTCTCTGTAAGGGAGAAGGTATACATTCAGAAAGCTCCTAAGAACGCTAGTTTATGTAATAACGGTAGATGAAAGAGAGAGAGAGAAAGATGCAACATTGCGGCGTATAGAAAGAGATTGGAGATAATTAGTACGAGTTGAGTTGATGAAACAGGATGCTTTTGATTCTACCCTTTCGAGAATTGCGCGGAATGGGTGAAACCACAAAAAATTTACTACCTTATGTATCTTCCATAAATTGTAAACCTTAAATTTATTGCGTTAAATATTCACATGCGTAATTCGGACTATAAAGAAATTACATCAATATTTAGACATCAATATTTACTACAAGTACAAAAATATGTTGATTTATGGAGAAGAAAAAAACAGACTGAATTTACTATAAGGTAATTATGTATGTACTGACATTTATATATGTGCCTAATATCGAAAACTATAGTAAAAACTTCCTTTTGCCTTCACACTGGAAATGTTCAATACTACCTCCCTTATAATGGCCTCTCCAACCCCTTCATTCTGTCACTCAAGTCTTAAGGGGGGTCACCGGCTTTTCTTATCTTTCTCTCCCTCTCTCGTTGGCTTGTATCCATTCGGCCCTATTCAGCCTACTGTTTTAAGAAGTTTACCCCCATCCAGGTGTTAATATTTTCCTGGCGAGCGGTAGCGAGCCAGCATATATTTTGTTTTTGTTTTTACAGCAAGCTAAATTTGTACATTTTTCGATAGAATAATGTCTCCGGCGAAGCCGGATTTCTCCATACAATGCTGGCTCGCTATCGTCCGCCAGGAAGAAATTGACACCTGGATGGGGATAAGCGTCTTAAAACAATTGACTGAATGGGCCTGAATGGATACAAGCCAGAGAAAGAGAAAAAAGTAGATAAAGGTAAACACAAATCGGTGACCCCTTTAATGCCTCTTCAGTTCCTGCTCCTCCAAGCAAGGATTTACTGTATAGGCTATACTGCTCTCCCATCAAATCCACTTACGTTACTTCTTCTTCTTCTTTCCTTCTTCTTCTTCATCATCATCATCATCATCTTCTACTTCTTCTTTTCTTCTTATTATATTCCTTCTTCATCATCATCTTCTTCTACTTCTTCGCCTTCTTCTTCTTCTATTTGTTCGTCTTCTTCTTCTCCTTCTTCTTCTTCTTCCATGCGCTTTATCATCGTCCTCTGTCATTATGTTGCTGTTTTTCTTGGTTTCCTGTTTCCTTTCCTTCTGTTCGTTCTCTCAGTTGTTGTTGTTGTTGTCGTTCCTTTTGCTCCTCTTGTGTTATTCCTCTTTCTCCGTGGCCGTTTCTCCTTGTAACATATGTATCTTTCCTCGAAATTAATAACCTTGTTTTGAGCTCGGTGCTTTGATTTTCACTGTATTCCCACTTTCACCACGTCTTCTTAAGGGGAGATATCCACTTGAGGGATTTTTTTCTTGACTCCTTTCTCCCTCATGTTTAGCCCCATTGCTTTTCTAATTTTAAGACGTTCGCCCCATTATTTTGACGATTTTAAGAACTTTCGACCAGTTTCTGTCAATTTTAAGACCTTTCGTGCCATATAGGTGTCGATTTTATCCTGGCGAGCGATAGCGAGCCTGTTATTTAAGAGGAACCGGCTTTCAGCCGGGACATTTTTCTACCGAAAAATGAAAGGGGCTCAAGGGGGTGTAATCTTAAGTTTGATGGATATCTAGAGACCAAACTAAGAACCTCCCTTTAATGGACTCTGTCACTGATCAACAATGTATGTAATATCATGATGTAATTTACTGTGGCAAAACAAACATACTTACTTAAACTTACTTACTACTTACTCCCACACTCTTCATCCGTCCTCCTTTCCCTCCTCCCTATCCTCCTCTTCATCTTGTTCTTCTCCTCTTCTTCCACTTCCGTCCTCCTTTTCTTCTTCCCGATACAGGAGACCTCGGTCCTAATTGCCACCTTGGCCAGGAGAGAGAGAGAGAGAGAGAAAAAAAATCAAACAAACCGACTAATGTAACGAAATAATTCATACAACCGTAAACAAATACTGTCAAGATAAATTAATTGGATGGTTTAGAGATCGCTTTGTAACAGAGATGATCCACTTTCTTGTTTGGGCGCCATTTTGCTTCCTATATATCTATATCTATCTATATGCTCAGGCCCAATCCCCACTTTTCCTATTTTTATTTTTAATTTCTATTTAATTCTATTTTATTATTTTTTTTCTTGGGATTTTTTTTTCTTGGGGGTGGCCGCCTCAAGACAGAGCAAGAACAGGGAAAACACAAGACACAACATAAAACAACGAACAAACACAGACAAAACAACGAACGAGAGTGTATATTCATGTTGAGTTTAGTATTTAGATTATAAAACTGAACTATATATCTTGTTACAGTACTGCCCAATGTTTACTATGGGTATGGTCATATTAGAGTGTAAAAGGAGGAACCCGCCTTACAACACAGTCCCACTCCTATTCGGTATAGCAATCCAACCCAAGAATTGGCACATTTTCTCAGTCTTTCTTCTACTCAACAAGTGAACTCCGGAACTCTCTCCCCTCAATCAGTCTTTCCTTCATCCTATGACTTAGACTGCTCTAAACTTCGTGTGTCCAGGTATTTTGACTTCAGCGTCCTTGAATTTGGCTCTGTCACTGTTTTAACTTCGGGGGAAGACACTCGTTACAGGCAACCTGCCTTTAGTCTCCTCCATGCACATAGAAAACAAAATGACACCAGTGGTACCAATATGGCAGAAGTTGGCTGGTCTTCTATAGGGTCTGCCGGATGGATGAAGCAACGATAATAACAGAGTCCAATAATTAATGTGAAAACATAAGATAATATTGTTGTAAAGGATTAATCTGATAGAAGAGGGGAAGGTCACAATAAAGATTGAGAGGGGAAAGATTAAGTCATGATTAAAACGAGACCAACAAGTGTTAATGAACAGCATTAACCCTTTTATTTGATAGTAATATTTATTTGTTCATGTTCATAACGGATAATATAAGACGTAGCTTAACCATTTACTCCATGCATAAATATATATATACAGTGTATATAATTTATATATATATATATATATTATATATATATATATATATATATATATATATATATATATTGTATAGACTGTATGTATTCATATCTATATATAGTATGTATAGGGCGACAACCTAGTTAGATATATATTTAAGTATATGATAATGATTATTATTATAGAAGTTGTAGTAATAGTATTTAGTAACATTATTCCTAGAGGTAATACTAGAATTATTATCATTGTAGTTAGCATTTTTATCATTATCATCATATCTTATATATTATAAAAACATAAACTGTACTCCCGTTCCATTACCCCGTGGTAGTGCCTTTGTCCTAACCTGTGAGTCTGTGAGTTATTAAAGTCGCCCTCCTCTTGGGCCTTGGGTTATTATCAGGGTTAGTTATTGTTATTATTATTATTATTATTATTATTATTGACGGAATTTATTAGTTTTTCAATTTTGCTTTTACATTCATAGTAGTGCCTTAGCGATTAAAGAAAATGCGATTTCCAAGAATCCCTTTATGCTAAATAAATAAATTAAATTAAGTTTATAAAAATAAACAACACCTCTGCAAACACCTCCCTTCAAACTAAATGTGTACATTTTTCGGAAGTAAAATGTACCAGCCAAAGGGTGTTTTTTATTTTTGTTTTTTTAATTTCATATTTTTTGCAAAGGCTCTCAACCAAGCGCCTGGACAATATTGGTTTCTGAAAGGCTCGAAACGTCGTATAATCACTGAAATAATTGGACGAAATGTCTTGAAATCACTGTTGGTAATGAAGGGTCCATGATGATGTATTAGTGTCTTTGTTCGTACCTGGGAGTCGTTAAGGGGGTGCCACTCGCTTTTTATGGACCCCCTTTTCCCTCATGTTTAGCATATTAGTTTTGAGGTTTTAAGACGTTCGTTCCGTTAGTTTGACGATTTTGAGACCTTTCGCCTAATGTTTTTGTCAATATTAATACCTTTCGTGCCATTTAGGTGTTTATTTTTTCTGGCGAGCGATAGCGAGCCTCTAATTATAGAAGGAATCGGCCATCGACCGGGAAATTTTTCTGTCGAAAAATGTAAAAATGTCTTTTGATAGGGGGTCTACGGGATGTTTTTTTTTAAGTTTCATGGAGGTCAAACGAGGAAGCTCAAAAATACATAAATAAATAGATATATAAACCAAAAACCAAGCACTACCCCCTTAAAGGTGTCCTCCTCTTAGTCCAGGTGGAGAATAACCTTCACTCCAGTCCTATATATTAACATTTATACAAACATTATCTATACTTTTGTACTTACTTCAACACACATTATTTTAAGCAATGATAATAGTAATAACCATAAGAATGTCAACAACAATAGCAACACTATTAGTTTTGAGGTTTTAAGACATTCGTTCCGTTAGTTTCACCATAGAAATATTGATAGAGAAATTAGGCGAAAGGTCTCAAAATCGTCAACAACAACAATAATAATTATAGGAGTGATGATAATAGTGTCATTTTTTTTTTCAAAGAGTATTCTAATGATAGTTTTAGTTTCATGTTTATTCCCTACAAGCTATAATGCAATAAACATGCAAGTTACTGCAAATCTGCACATCAACATTAACGTACAAAGAAAACATAAATCCTATATAAATAAATATATATATACTGTATATATATATATATATATATATATATATATATATACGGTATATATATATATATACTGTATATACCGTGTTACGGCTGGATCGGCAATACATATTCGGGATTCTTGATCGTAGGACAGAAATGGCTTATGTGACAACGACACGCTCGATTCCAGTCCCAAATACTATATGCTCCAGACAACAAAAGCACCAACGCCCTACAGAGTTATCGTCTATGGTAACGAGGTACCTTAACTCGGCGAAAGTGTACAACAGGGGTAGGCTATGAGGCTAAACTCCCTCAGACATTTATAGGTTACGTTATGACTAAAGAAATGCAATACTCAAGAAACTACGTTAATATTAAGCCTCTAATAATGTAGAATAGAAGCAGGCTAAAGGTATGACAGTGAAATGCTAAATGACAAATGTACACGCCTACTTGAAAGCGCATGCACTAGAATAACTGTCCCCTACTAACATGCACTAGCATGTAGCATACAAGATGTTCATGACCCAGTAGATACCTAATAATACACATGGAAGGAACATAAATAGTAGTCACTTATTATAAGAATGAATCTATACTTGGAATAACTAAAAGGTTGCAGGCAACAGTACTGCGCCGGTAGCCTACTACCGCATAGGCTACTTCGCTTCTCTCACTCTGTCTCCCCTCTGAGTCCGTATGCGCCCTACGCAACAGAACTCCGGACACAGCAGCAACACGACAGTGCAGTTAATTGATACATGAAAGTATTAATAGTGTTGTCTTGTGTGTGAGTAATGTGTATTGTAAAGTGTTATATACATAAACTTAAAGAGAGCTGCAATGCATAGTAAAATAAAGATATAACCCACTCATCATCCCCATGTGTTCTAGCTAGCAGGCCAAGTCACAGGAACAACGAGTCCCAGCACCGAAAGCGAGAACCCAGGAAAAGACTGCAGAGAACACAAGGACAGATAAATTACGTTACTCTACTATACCGGCACTACGAGCGAGCTGTAGTCTCTGGTACTGCACTCGCTCCTGGCTCGGTAGGCAAATCAAGGCTAAGTCCTCGCCCCTCTACAGACAACTCCTGGGCATGGTCGGGCTCTTACACATGGCACTAGTCTAGTCACAAATTGGATGATGAGCTGGGCATATAACTCGTGAACATGTAGAACGTTCACCAACTATCCTCATCAAGAAGATCGCTGTTCACATTAACCCCTTAAATCTAATACATGTAAATATATGCTTGTCCTAAGAGTAATACGAGAGGTGAGTGCTGAAACTCCTTTAGGACCTCAAGGGAAGGGTATGCATTTAAATAGAGAGAAGAATGAAATGAGAGTAATGTCGTCAGAGAGAAAGAGTGCAACCGTGAGAAATTGGGAGAGAGGGCAAGGGATGTTAGAATCTCAAAGGTTCTAGGCAACCTGATCATGGAACACAGCGAGCCTCCATGCAATGTGCAGTACGACAACATGGGCAGCCCAGGCAGCATATGCAGGCGGCAATGTACTACCAACCCTGTCGCACCTAGCTATAAGCGCAGGGCTGCCAACCGGTCCATACGTCTGGCAACCATTGCTACCCTCTCGCTCTGAAGTCTAACTCACTCTCTCTCTCTGAATTCCTATTGTCTTATCTATCAACTTCTCTATTGATACTACATATTAAATGGAAGGTCTCGACATGGCTTAAAACAAAACCCACCACTGGTTAGCACATGACGAGACCTTTGCAGAGATACAAAGAACATAGTTATACGTTGTCACACTCAATATAAGCAGCCAGCACGGTACACGGTACCGCACCGTGGCGGTACAGTGGAGTACCAAGGAGTACAATCAGGTTGCGTTGCTACGCACTGGGTGCGTCACAACCGGTATATATATATGGGCGTAATAGGTTAGTAATAATGAACATCCTGTATTACAGGTACAATTAATTGCTTTGGAACGTACGACAAAAGTAGATGGATATTAGCAATAGACTATGACATGTACAGTAAAAGTAACATTAATGTAAAATATGTATATATGACCTAAAGAGTAGATGGATATTAGCAATAGACCTATGACATGTACAGTAAAAGTAACATTAATGTAAAATATGTATATATGACCTAAACAGTAGATGGATATTAGCAATAGGCCTATGACATGTACAGTAAAAGTAACATGTAATGTAAAATATGTATATATGACCTAAACAGTAGATGGATATTAGCAATAGACCTATGACATGTACAGTAAAAGTAACATTAATGTAAAATATGTATATATGACCTAAACAGTAGATGGATATTAGCAATAGACCTATGACATGTACAGTAAAAGTAACATTAATGTAAAATATGTATATATGACCTAAACAGTAGATGGATATTAGCAATAGACCTATGACATGTACAGTAAAAGTAACATATAATGTAAAATATGTATATATTATGACCTAAACAGTAGATGGATATTAGCAATAGACCTATGACATGTACAGTAAAAGTAACATTAATGTAAAATATGTATATATGACCTAAACAGTAGATGGATATTAGCAATAGACCTATGACATGTACAGTAAAAGTAACATTAATGTAAAATATGTATATATGACCTAAACAGTAGATGGATATTAGCAATAGACCTATGACATGTACAGTAAAAGTAACATTAATGTAAAATATGTATATATGACCTAAACAGTAGATGGATATTAGCAATAGACCTATGACATGTACAGTAAAAGTAACATGTAATGTAAAATATGTATATATGACCTAAACAGTAGATGGATATTAGCAATAGACCTATGACATGTACAGTAAAAGTAACATTAATGTAAAATATGTACAGTATATATGACCTAAACAGTAGATGGATATTAGCAATAGACCTATGACATGTACAGTAAAAAGTAACATATAATGTAAAATATGTATATATGACCTAAACAGTAGATGGATATTAGCAATAGACCTATGACATGTACAGTAAAAGTAACATTAATGTAAAATATGTATATATGACCTAAACAGTAGATGGATATTAGCAATAGACCTATGACATGTACAGTAAAAGTAACATGTAATGTAAAATATGTATATATGACCTAAACAAATTTAAATAATTACATTGAAATGTTTAAAGTATATGCAAACTTTATATCTTTAGTAAAATATATCTCTAGAAAAGTATTCAAGTAAACAATGGTAGCTGTATCTAAGCAAATAGAAATTCGGTGATGCATTGTATTTAATCTCTTACTTGTTTGTATTGTTTACTGTTACGGCTTTCTTCAGGTTACACTATAAAATACTATGTATATAAAGAAGGCAATCGAAATAAGTATATATGCATACAATCAAACCTTCCCCTAGTTGGTGTGTGTAGCAGAGACTCAAGATTAACCCTTTCACGCACATATGATGCAGAGGTCGCCAGATTAGCAATAAGAAATAGAGTTATCTCACTCTTATAATTACTTCTACAAAATTAGTGTTCTGCCCACAGCTAACTCAAAGACAATTGCAGAGGTTGGAGTAACTAAACTAAAGGTTTCTAAATACCCTTGATGGTAACAAAGGCTTTAAAGTATCCCCAATAGGCTCAAAATCGCTTCATATGTCGGAGAGGGTTAATAAGACGTGGCCACACTGGTAATTGTGCATGGTTTGTCTTTACCTATAAAAGAGCATCCGCGTTAAGGGGGCTCACCGGATTTTTTCTCTTTCCCTGGCTTGTATCCATTCGGTCCCATTCAGCCTTCTGTTTGAAAACGTTTATCCCCATCCAGGTGTCGATTTCTTCCTGGCGAGCGATAGCGAGCCAGCAGTGTATGGAGAAAGCCGACTTCGCCGGAGACATTTTTCTATCGAAAAATTTACATATTTAGCTTGCTGTCAAAACAAAAATGTATATATGCTGGCTCGCTACCGCTCGCCAGGAAAATATTGACACCTGGATAGGGGTAAACGTCTTAAAACGGTAGGCTGAATGGGACCGAATCGATACAAGCCAAAGAGAGAGAGAGAAAGAGAAACAAAGCAGGTGACCTCCCCGCTAAGCTTAGTTTGTCTGTTGCTGCTCGCATTCCTCTATGTATTCCTTTGTATTTGTATGAACAGAATAATTATAGTGTCCAAAATAACATACAATTTTAAAGTTATATCATTGTTTTTACAGGGTAGGAAAGATCACTTTGAGTCAGAAATAGCGAGATGTTGACTGTCCATCTATTTCAGCAGCCTTACACTGGTACAGGCCACCATTTGCCACTATATTGGCCACAATATAACCTTGGTTTATGGGATGTAGGTAAAGTCACGGTCAGGAATTCGTAGTCTACTCTTTAGGTGTCCTATGGGGTACCGTATTGGTTATCGCTTCCTGTTCACAGCGTTCCACAGAATAAGGATTAGATTCTCAGACTTTAATATAAGGAGTCTCTCATCCCATACCTCTGTTCAGATGGCAGTATATAAAAACCTGCAGTGTATTCCATTAACATCAGAAAGTTGGTACGTCCGAGCACTTTGTTAGACTAGCTGTACTCTCTATAGGCCTAACGAGACACTGGCTAGCGTTATTTATGCTACACATGTCAGCTGGTCGCTCGTAACATCTAGCATTGATAGATTTCATAATTATACATGTTTTCATTTAATAGAGCAGTGACATTGCGAAGATTATTATTAACCTATTTTGTGTACATGCTTCACACTTTATGAACAGTAATGTCGTATCTATCACAAATTTGACTTTAAGGTCATATAATTCCAGCGTCATGAGTAATTAGTATGCAAGAACAAAGGTAAATTGATTAACACTCTCCACTATATACAGCAATATATTGGTGTGAGACAAATATCCACTTGCTTATAACTATAACCTAATGGCTCATAAATTATAGCCTACTATATGAAAAGCTACTGAAGAATCAGTGTGACTAAAGCGGTTCCGCACTTGACTCTTGAGTGGATGACCCTGGGTTCGCGCTCAGGCTGGATTTCCTAAGGTTTACTGACCTACGGGCGTGGCTTTCCGTACGCTTAAGCCGGTATCACACGAGAGTCAACATTCGATGATCAACATTTTTCTGGCAACATTTCTGAAATATGTTACACTAGTATTAGAAACTAGACTGATTGTAGATGAATTTAGGTAACCGAAATATTTTAAATGTTTACTTCATAAGCTGCCAGACCAGTGTTGAGGATAAATGCTGAGGGAAAAAGCGCTCGTCGGATACCGGCTTTAGTTGCATTGGCGGACATTGGAGGCATAGTGGAACAGTGGCGCATGTACACATGTACAGTATTATGCTAGCACCTGATCAGCATGGGCGAGCTAATTACACTTGTTACAGACTATATTCACATCCACAGCCACTCCAACGGTAAAGTAACATCCAAAATGCACTTCACACAATACATAGAACCTTACCAAACCGGACTAAGCCACCGTGATGAGGTACGTACATAGTTTGTCATCGTTCTCTCGGGGATAGGCCGACCCTGCAGTGGATCATATATTAATTAGTTTCATATATATATATATATATATATATATATATATATATATATATATATTTTTTTTTTTTTTCTTTAATACGTACGAGGTTGAAAGAAATGGCAATTTCTGCGTTGGAAATGTTATTATTCAAAGTTTCCAGGTCTCTGATGAGTTTTCGCTGGGTGGCAGGAAGTAGATGAAGGAGATGAGCAAAATTCAACGCAGAAATTGCCATTTCTTTCAACCTCGTATGTATTAAAGAAAATTTATTACCTGGTCTACATCATCTTTACTCTGTTAAAGTAGTCATGAGAGAGAGAGAGAGAGAGAGAGAGAGAGAGAGAGAGAGAGAGAGAGAGAGAGAGAGAGAGAGAAAAAAAAAAGAGAGATAGAGAGAGAGAGAGAGAGCGCCTCGTTCTCATTGCTTTCCACTTAACCTTGAATTGTTCCAAGTATCAAGGTGTATCACAGTTAAATACACCTAGCCTAAACATATTCAAATGTATATATTAAAACAGTGAGAATGTGCCAAGTAATTAATACTTCAATTAGCCGCGTATAAGAAAATAAACAATATTTAAAACATATCCTAATTGCGTATTACGAATTTCAACCTGCCTCGTGAAATGAAAACTTCAATTTTGTATAATGTTTGAAATTAGTGGCTTTACTTATTTATATGACAACTAAGGATAGGCCGCGTTTTAGTATATATTATTGTGTGAAAGTTATTTGTGTTATCATTGCTTGCATAAATTGAGATAAATCGAGCGAGAGTTCCATGGAGTTAAAAGGAATGTTTAGTATCTCAGAGATCTTGTGGTCCATTCCGAGGAGATACATAAAGTGGAAGGAGAGAGACTGCACTGCACTCTTTACAGAGTGTGCACAATACTATCTACTTTCTTCTTGAACTGCTTTACTGAAGAACTATCTACAACATCAGAGGACAGTTTGTTCCAGGTAGAACAGATGTTATATGTGAAAAAGTGTCTACAAATAGTGTTGAACCTTTTCAATTATAATTTCCAGCCATGGTTGCATGTTGTATTCATATTAAGGCTAAACATTTTGCTATAATCCACATTGTCAAACCCATTAATAACCCTGCAATCACACAGGACCTTCCTACATTATCCATACGAAGAAACGTTGCATCCCTTGCATTATTCTACAGATATTTTCACAGCAATTGTTCCGAGGAACTTGCTTCAATTGTGCCGCCTCTCCACATCTTTCCCCGTAGAACTAGGGCAGCTGAGAGAGCCCATGAATTTACACTTTCTCCTCCACAATGCAGAACTTCTGCTTATCAAAATTAATTTATCTCTAAAACTACTACTCTTTGGAATTCACTTCCCTCGAATTGC
>JBAKBP010025203.1:0-2500 GCA_037953745.1 Lithodes maja | reverse complement strand
ACTCAACAATAAAGGTAAAATATATCAACATTTTGAACAGCCGTGGTAAAAATGTGAAGGTTGTGCCCTAAACCTTTTGACCTTATAAATACCCGCTTAATAATCAGCCGCCTGAGTAATTGGGACTCTAATGACCTAATTATAGTCTTGTTGACAATGTAAAGTATTTTTTGTTATAATATGTTGTAAGTATAATTATGTCGACATAATTGTCAAGGACGAGTAAGCCAGTTAAATTATTGAAATAAATGTCCAATTGTCCAAATACGTTACGTCAGAGTTATGTTTCGCTCGCTCGGCAATGTTGTTATGTCTGACAGATGTTGAATATGTAGTATAAAATAGTAACATAATTGACAGACGTCCTCTCAATAACTAAACTAAGTCAGGTAAATGTTGCATACTATTTTGTAATTAAAAAGGTATTGTGACGCTTTTTGCTCTTATATATTTTGATAAGTGTTTTGTGGATTATTTTATACAATTTAGAGTATATTAGCCATTTTAAACCCTTCAGTACGATAACGTCTTACAAATATCTAACTAACATTACACAATTTTAGTCGGCTTAAAAAGTGCCCTATCTGGTGCGACGCAGGCCTTTTTGGACCCTCCCTGTTACACTTCATTAGATTGGAAATTTGTAGACGTTTCCCCTCATAAGTTTTGCTATTATTAGACACTTCACTCCATTCAGGTGTTTTTTTTTTCTCGGGACGAGTGATAGCGAGTCTCTAAATCAAGAGAAATCGGCGTGCGGCCGATATATTACTTATTCCGAAAACAAACAAAAATGTACATACTTAGCTTGAATGGGGTCAAGGGGCGTTATTTGGTCAATATAGGTCGCATTACAGCTACCGCACTTATATTGGTAAACCACCGAGGATTGCAGAGAGTCAGGTATTCGGTCCTTGAACCTTATCCTGAATATTATTCCTAGGGGGTAGAGGAGAAACGGATATAAAGTAAATAATTAGACCTGGGAAGATGAAATGGCCAAGGCTATAAATATGATACCGGGTCGGCGTTTGACTTACTTGTAAACATGTATGTGTAGGTTATCTGTGGTAGTCCCAGTAATATCTATGAAGTACTTCTAGTATTAAAGGAACTTAGCTGTGATGATAAGAGTGTAGGTTAGGTGATGGACATGTCGGTAGGTGTAGTTCAGTGAAGTTCTGTTGTAATGTGGCAGCAACTGGTGGTTGTTGTGTACGGGACGAAGTCTCTGTGTGAAGTGTACTGAGATACCCTTTTATTGTAACCATATAAATATATTTAAGGGTTCTATATTGTCTCCGATGATTAAATAATAAGGGAAAATAAACTAAGATATAATTGGTGCAACCACAGTAATATTTATCCACAAAGATAAATAAAGTAATGCGTATAAACAAAAAGGAACCAGCTGTCGTGAACCCGGGAATTTCAAACTACGGTATATATACCAGCTAGGATTCAAGACAAACCTGAAGCAGTAAGACAGAGGGAATGCTGGTTTAAATATAACTTTCAGAGAAACCTAAGGGTAAAAATCTGGGGTTAATACAAAAGTTATATTTATTGTTATATTCCTTTTTACGGAAGCAAATCCTAGGCAATTAGAAATAAACTAGATAAATTAACCCAAGATTTTTACCCTCAAGTTTCTCTGAAAGTTATATTTAAACCAGCATTCACTCTGTCTCGCTGCTTCAGGTTCAAGGACCGAATACCTGACTCTCTCCAATCCTCGGTGGTTTACCAATATAATTGCGGTAGCTGTAATGCGACCTATATTGACCAAGCAAAGCGCCATCTAGTAACCAGGATTGCTGGGCATAGGGGTAGGTCGTTAAGGACGGGTTTGCCACTCTCAAAACCGTCTTATTCGGCTATTCGAGACCACTCTGAAGCGGCAGATCATTTCGTTAATTTAGAACATTTCTCCATTTTATACACAGTCACTGACGATGTTACACGCCATCTAACCGAGTCCATTTTAACTCCGAGTTTGGATACTCAAGACTCCTCCATTCCATTACAAAGTTTTTAATGGTATGTTATTATGATTGTTATCATTTTCTCTCTTAGTTTGCATATATTTTTTTATGTCAGTTAGTTAGGGTTGTTATGTTTAGTCACAGTATCAGTTAATAAAACTATTGTATATTATATCAAATTTAAACTTTAGATATTAATAATTTGTTTTTACTTCATTTTAGGCTTGAAAATTACTCCGTATAGGGTCGAAACGTTATATATATATATATATATATATATATATATATATATATATACTGTATATATATATATATATATTACGATATAATGCATCGAGTAACTATAATTACAGTATATACTAATATTTATACACACAGAAACATATATAAACCCAAACCTTTACATGGAGTCCGGTTGAAAATATAAAATACACACATATCCATTCCTGCTGGCCTCTCAACCCCCCCCCCCCCCACCCCCTCTCTCCCTCCTTCACCACCCATGCCATGCCCCC
>JBAKBP010025202.1:0-33797 GCA_037953745.1 Lithodes maja | reverse complement strand
ATATTCCACCTATCTACAGAGTTGTAGATAGGTGGAATAGGCTACCGAGTGACATGGTAGGATCGAGAACGATGGGAGCTTTAAGGAAAAATTAAATAGGAATATGGACGAGATGGGTTAATTGGGTGTGAAGGGGATCTGCTGTCGGGTGTGGGCCAATGGGCGCTCTGCAGACCACGCGTTTTGACCCCTGACCGTTTTGGTGTTAGTGAACTGGGCCTATAATTAGGCCTTACAATTAGGGTTGGGTGTGAGAGGGATCTGCCTTGTGTGGGCCAATCGGTTTTCTGTAGACACATTTCTTATGTCCTTATATCTTATTTTAATCGTCACCCTTACACACAAAGTCTTATACAATCACAAATCACAAGGCTATAACCATATATTTATTGTGCATTTACGTAAGACTCGATCCAGGCTCCAATCTGCAAGGGACTGCTGTATTTATTACCCTTCCGTACTATTGCGGAGCTGTCCAATCTGCAAGGCAGGTTGTGTCAGAAAGGACCTCTCTGTTTAGTACCCTTCAGTACCCGACTGAGGTACGGAGGTATCCGTAAGCCGTTTAGAGTGGGTAAGGGAAAATCGGAAAGAAACCACTGCCCTGGAACTAATGTTCGTGGCAGGACTAGGAAGTTATGGACAAACTGGATTTTAGGTCACGTATGGGATATAACGTTCTAAATGTATACTATAGCTTTATATTAGAGTATTAGTTACCACAATATATGTCTTTACCGCTGTATATTAAATTATAATTATTAGACTTTGTGGGTTAAATAAGGGTGATGGCAGCCATCTTGGATCAGCTGAGAACTAATATTTTTATTTGTTTACAGTAGTTTTAGTATTTTGTCATATTCTATATCAATACTAACCCTGCGGGGGTCTGGGGGCGGCAGCCCTCAGGTTAGGTTAGGTTGTTAGGTTAGGGTAATGACAAAATATGGTTTTAGGGGGCATGTTTTAATATTGCAAAATAATGGGTAGGCCTAAATATGAATTGCCAAAGGAAAAACACCTTAAAACACACTAATCAATGAAGAAACTGATGAGAAAATGGATTATAATACAAAAAACACATACGTGACCTAAAATCCAATTTGACCAAAGTTATATATAGGCCTAGTAGTGGACAGATGGGTTAGTAACATAACACAGTTAGGCTATAAGGATCTTTCGTGTATCTGGGAAAAAGAGAGTAACGTCTTAGCAATAAACGCAATAATCCTTTGATGAATCTGGGGGGGGGGGGGGGGGAACAAAATAAAGTTATTCATTTACAAACGCAATCAGTCGCGGGTTTGATGCAAGATATCTGTCTAGGCGAAGTTTTTAAGAACCAACGGTGCTGCAGTCTGTAACGTCTTGGGAAAGCCCATTCCACAAGTTGACAACTCGATTGAAGAAGGAATTCTTAGATTTGTGCGAGTTAAAAAGGTTTACCAATAATGTTGCAACCGTTTGCCCGCGTGTAAGTAGACTGGTCGATAGTGAAGTACTTACTACAGTTCATATTGTCGATGCCTTTGATGATTGTGAACACTTGAATTAAGTCGCCTCTTAATCTTAGCTGGGTTAAAGGAAATATATTTAATTCTCTAAGACGCTCCTCGTATGGTTTGTTCTTTAGGCTACCGGTATGTATAATTTTGGTAACTCTACGTTGAACTCGTTCTAGCTTGTCTATATAGTTTTGGTAATAAGGGCACCAGGACTGAACGCAGTATTCCAGAAGAGGGCGGACTAAGGAATTGTAAAGAGTTAGGATAACTTCTTTGGATTTATGCTCAAATGACCTACTTTGTTTTTTGTATTGTTTTTGTTTTTTGTTTTGTAGATGTTTAGGTGACAATCACCACGGTCGATCTGGGGATCCGCCGCTGATGAGCTCGTCCTGGAATCTTTACGACTCTGAATCTTACGATTCTGTACAGGACTGAACATGCCATTTTTATCGGCAATAGCTCAGAGAAGAATGTTGAGAGGGGAGAAGGGGTGTTGGAGAGAGAGGAAGGTGTTGGAGTGGCTTTGTTATGTGTGTTTTGTCTGTATACGTCGTCAGGATGTCCCCTGACTGGGTGCAAGCATGTGAAACATGCTAGGACGTACTACCGCACCCACTAAATGTCCGCCGTGGCAGGGATTCGATCCCGGGTCTTTCAGATTCATACGCGAGCGTGCTCACCACTGGACCACCACGGCTAATATAAAGCCAATTATTTTGTGTGTCTTCTTTACAACTTCTGAACTGTACATTGTTGACTCGGTTTTAGGTTACTAAGGTTAGGTTAGGTTAGAGAGTATGAACGCAGAACCAAGGTCCACAAGTACCGGGTATATAGAACTTGCTGAAAACCTTACCGAGCATGGGTAGAAACGGCGAAAACAGAAAGGGATAATTACCCGGTACTGAGTGACGGTTGGCCAGTTGTCTCGTTCCCCACCTGTCCTCTCTCTCTCACTTGTTTTTTCTCGCTTTCTTCCCACCTTTCCTCTCACTCGCTTATTCACTCACCTTTTCTCTCACTCACTTTCTTCCTCCCTCACATAGGCCTACAGTACAGTAGGCTATTCAGCCAGGCCCATTGTACTGGCGGAAAATTTAGTCTCTGGAGTCTGGACCATTTCAGCTTATTTTTCAGCAGTTATTGGAAAATGTGAAACTACTAGGCCTAGTCTTTCAAATTTACGAAGAGCCCTCACTGACTATGGATTGACAACACTGGTGTACAAGAGATAGCCTAGACCAGTGGCCTATAGCCTACAATCTTTATGACCCATTCATAATTTCTATAAATGTCATTAGGCTACCGCCACAAATTAAAATATTTGTCATTACCTATAGGCCTAGGCCTAGGCTGGCTATACAAGTATATTCGGTTAGGCCTAGCCGCCGCCTAGATCCCTTGCTCCTAATTCCCCTGCACAACCCCTGCAAAGCATGCTGTCCGAGAGCAGCCGTCTGACCCATTTATCATTTCTATATAGGCGAATACATCAGTAGCCTAGGCTATAGGCCGGTTAGCCATATCGGGTTTTATAAGTGATCAAAATGATTCTCCCAAATTGGATTAGGCTAGGCCTATACATGAGTGCAGTATAAGGATTCCATAGACCTGCCTTGTCCCTAGCCGAATAAATTATTTATAAAGCGGCGAGCCTTTTCCAAATAATAATCGATAGGGCCTAAATTAATGACAACCTACTTTAACACACAGGCTACCTCCCGGCAGCTGAGCAGGGACACAATCACAAAACTCACTTGAACTCGAATCAAATTTACAAGCCTTACAAATACACACCCAGTTTAACAGCCTGCACAACTCATCTTAAGTGGTACCACACGCCTCCTCAATTACATCATTCACCAGTGTTAGGACTAGCCTAGTACTGAACTTCTGAAGAGTGAATAGTTTCTCGTCTTCAGTAGGGTATGTTTTGTACAGAGTCCCAGACCATTTAAAGTTCTCCATTACCCACACTGAGGTACCCTATAGGCACCAAGGTATATAGGCTAGCCTAGCACCAACCAAAATATACATAACGTTTAAGAAGAGTGTAGCTTCAGACGTACCTTGAAATTAGACGAATATATCCAGCATAAGATCCCAGTCACTAGTATATAAGCCTTACTCGACCGTCAACCCTCACACCACGAGAGAAGGTTTGAAACTGAGCTTGCCGCGTTTGTGACGTCATTATCCTACCAGTGATGCCATCTTCAATGTCGGTCTAGAAATACAACATATTTCCAGCTGGTATGGAGTGAATTATCGCCTTCTTATTCGTCTAGGTATGCATGCATGGATGTATTTGTAACTTGCTAAATATGGATTGCATCGTAAACATTCTCCCACTATATTGTCAAGTAGACAGCTAAGATTGGTGAGAAAACAGCTAGATGGCACCTTACATGCTGCCTGGGAGTCTATTGGGAATTGAACCATGTTTTTTAAGCAGCCATGTTGCTAACCTCGTGCCCCGTTCTGTCTGATTCCGATGCTGTAGTAGTTTGTCATTCGGAATAATAAATATAAAAACTACTTCAATGTCCATTAACCATGCTTAACACACATTTAATGCTTGAAATATACGACGGTTCAGTTTATAAAGCAAACGATATGGCTGGTACTGTGTTTCTGTTGACAAAAGCCCTTTAATCCCAGGAGAAACTTTCGTACTGCGTTATACCCTTAAGTTATACAGTATCAATTATCGCTATACGGAATTATAGCTACAGCTAGTGTTCAGCCAATTATAAGGTAATATACGATTAGTGTCCAAATATGAAGTGAAAATTACGTCTTCTTTCCATAATGTAATCTACTTTGAATAATCGTACGTTCCAGGTAAAGTGTTTACAAATTTAATGAAACGGCCACATGGAGAGCCTATGGCCGCAACCGCTATGCCTTTACATTCGCGATTATTAATCACGATATTATTGCAATGTATTTACACTTAATATTATTGCATTAGGTAAAGTTATGTTATATTAGGCTGGTTAGTTAGGATAGTTAATAGAAATTAAGCACACATACTCCGAAATAGAGTCGTGGTCCAGCAAGACTATAAAGGCATAGCGGCTGCAACCATGGACTCTGCCCCGGGTCTTCGCTTTGGTACAGGGACGCTTTAAAGTCGCGTTCTATGTTTACCCTTTTTGTTATGGTTATATCTCCCCAACATATTTATGTACCACATAGCCTTCATAATTATGCTTCGTTCATGTTTGTTATTTTATTATTTTGTTGTATCACGAGGCAACAGAACAATTTAATTTGTAATAATGATGGGCCTAATTATAATAATGCTTTATTCCAGATTCTTACAGTAAAGAGAGCCTATTTGGGGCCCATATGCCTTACATTACAGTACAACAAATATATACATACAGTATATATAAAGATAATAAAACATGAATAACCATACAGCCTGCATGTACAGTACAGCACGCAGCGGGGTGTATACAGTCGGTCGGGCCGCGGCGTACTTGTTATTTGCTCCCCTGCTGGCTATATATTGAGATGGAGGAGAAAAACGAAAGAGGAGATGGAAGCACCAGTACAAAAGCAACTCCTGTCACCACGCCGCCAAGACAAGAGGACACAATTTCGAGCCTCCTCACCCCAGCAGGCTCGGGTCGCCACCATCACCTCGCCACTTCCCCCGACACCAGGTAAAGACCTAACTGTGATGTTAACCTCCAACACCACCAGCAAAACCAAAAAAGTCCAACAACAACATCCAGGAGAGAAAACCTTCCATAAAGCCCAAACCACCACGCTCGGAGACTCACCACCGCCGTGGCACGAAGTCCGAGAAGGGCTACCGCCGTCGACACACACCCTCCTCTACGCACAACCGCCCTTATAGACCCGAGATACGCAGCCGGAAGGAACGACGGAATTGGTAAGACATCCTCAACCAAATCCAGAAGCGGTACAGTTGAAAAGATACTCTAGAAAGCACTGGCTAGATATCTGGAAGACTTGGGATTATCATTGCCGAGAAATTGCCTTGAGGGAGTGTAAGACACTGGTGGAACTACTCAACGCATTTCTCGAAGGTAGACCTACCTTGGATTTGCTCGTACTTTTGTTGGACAACACTGGTGACCACCCAACATTTTTACATTGCCTTGGTACGAGATTTTACTATAATTAGAGTACGCAGTACTGGCAAGCACTCTAGTTTTAGTAAACCCATAAACATAGGAAGGCTGGTTGGAAGAGCGTAAGACACTGGTGTAACGGCTTCCGTCTCAGTCAGGACTTGTAATGGAGGGTGTAAGACACTGGTGTAACAACTCCCTACTTAGTCCTTACGATTCAAGAGCGTAAGCCACTGGTGTAACGGCTCGTACTCGTAACGATCTCAAGATTCCATCATATAAGTTCCTCTAGAGACTCGCATAGAATTCTAGGTCTGGATTGTAAGAGAGAGCGTAAGACACTGGTGAAACGGCTCCTTACTTTAATTCCATGATAAGAGAGCATAAGACACTGGTGTAACGGCTCGTTTTCATGCAAGATCCTCACCTCTACAGTCTTCAGAATATCTACAAAGAAGTCTTCACCTACCTTCTGAAGTCTACGTCTGGATTGTAAGAAAGCGTAAGACACTGGTGGAACGGCTCCTTATTTTAATCCCATGATACAGTACAAGAGTTTAAGACACTGGTTTAACCTCTGAAGTGCGCACGGGGGTAAATGAAAACGTCCCCCTGTGCTGACGTATTTGAGGTTTTTCGTCACTAAAATATTCATTGTACCATTAATAGCATTAATAATTATCCATATGCGCCTATTATGGGTTGATTATAAAGGTATTAACCTGAAACAACAATAAAACGAGTGAAAACAGCGTTTGGATGGTCAAAATCGGAGATATAGCCCGCGAGTTGTATAATCTATGGGTGAGGCAAACTCCTTTCCCGCCAATTTCCCCCAAGGCCACTGAGACACAGTCGATCGATACTCTCTCTCTCTCTCTTGCACTCGATGGCCATCAGTGATGACAACACCCTGCTTGCAACTCGCTAATGTTAGCACGAAAATATACCTCAGAATAAGGGAATAATAGGGAAAATAGGTGATAACTGAGGAATAGGAGGAAAGTGGGGAAGATGGGGAGGTAGAGGACTGAGATTTTGCATGGCCCAGGGGCCAAAAAAAAAAAAAAAAAATTTTTTTTTTTTCGATGTAAAAAGTTGATTTTTAGTTTTACTTACTCCAGAGAGTCTTCCCGCAGTCCGCCGGCCGAACTCTAAAGAGTCTTCCCGCAGTTCCCGGGTTAATGGCTCGTTTTTCATGTAAGACCCTCACCTATAGGCCTAGTCTTCAGAGGATCTACAAGGAAGTCTTCCCCTAACTTTTGTCACCGTCACACGATGGGACCACCCCCACGGACCAGGACGTCGTAGGGAATACCAGGCAGCAACGTCT
Source organism: Lithodes maja (assembly GCA_037953745.1). Taxonomy (NCBI): domain Eukaryota; kingdom Metazoa; phylum Arthropoda; class Malacostraca; order Decapoda; family Lithodidae; genus Lithodes; species Lithodes maja. The sequence continues at coordinate 26,847 of JBAKBP010025202.1, read as the reverse complement.
TCAGAGATCTTCAGAACCTGCCTATATCTTCCCCTTGAGATGCCTAGAGGATCCTCGATCGTGCTATTTAAAATGCCCCAGAACAAGAAGCCCACCACAGAAGCCACGAGCGAACACCACACAGAAACACCCGGAAGAAAGGTCCACAGAACGAAAGGACCAGCTGACCGAGCCAGCCATTTCAGACAGGCCCAAGCCCGCAGGGCTAAGCAGCTCATGGCCACACCTTGTTACCTTTTCTAAACTGACCATTTTTCCACACCTCACGTACACTAACCCCCTCGTGTCCTACACTCCTAACTACAAAGATGATGAACAGGAATATACATTCATATTAAAAACAACCATGCCCTGTCCCGACGTTGAGCCAATGCCAACACATCAGACAGCCATAATATTTATGTATGTTCTTACATCCGAGAAGTAGATTTTATATATATCTTAGAAGTTAAAACACCCACGTTTGTTCCTAGACCTCTTATATCATTTTCCATGACTAGTATAGATATATGTAACCCGTGCCCACTGCCCAGTCGCCCCTTGCATTTGTTCCTCTAGTAACTAAGTCTATAATATTAACTGCCACCAGCATTGATACGACATGGCGGCACTGTCCTTGCTACAAAGATGATGAACAGGAATATACATTCATATTAAAAACAACCATGCCCTGTCCCGACGTTGAGCCAATGCCAACACATCAGACAGCCATAATATTTATGTATGTTCTTACATCCGAGAAGTAGATTTTATATATATTTTAGAAGTTAAAACACCCACGATTGTCCCTAGACCTCTTCTATCATTTTCCATGACGAGTATAGATATATGTAACCCGTGCTCAGTCGCCCCTTGCATTGTTCCTCTAGTAACTAAGTCTATAATATTAACTGCCACCAGCATTGATACGACATAGCGGCACTGTCCTTGCTACAAAGATGATGAACAGGAATATACATTCATATTAAAAACAACCATGCCCTGTCCCGACGTTGAGCCAATGCCAACACATCAGACAGCCATAATTATATCTATGTATGTTCTTGCATCCGAGAAGTAGATGTTATATATTTTAGAAGTTAAAACACCCACGATTGTCCCTAGACCTCTTATATCATTTTCCAGGACGAGTATAGATATATGTAACCCGTGCTCAGTCGCCCCTTGCATTGTTCCTCTAGTAACTAAGTATTAATATTAACATTCCCTAACATCTTGTCTTGCCAGACTAAGCTTTATGAAGACCCATCGCCCCATAAATCTATGTATGCAATCCTTAGGTTAAGTATTTTTATCCGCCATTGTGTTCACCTTTTTCCATTTACTTTCCACAATTGTCATACGTCTTCCCCTTGCCTCCTTCGTATCCACAGCCCACACTACGCCAATTTACTTCGTGTCTTACACCTCTTACCCCAACCAGAGATTGTATAAGATAACCTGGTTACCAGTATCTGTCATAAGTACCCCGAAACAATAACTAAGTACCCCTACGAACTGCCGCTTTTGTTGGTATTTATATTTATATTTAATAGAAAACGCAGTTCCCAGGACCAACTAATAGTATCCATAACCCTCGGACTAATCACATAACTCTATCTTTTCCAGACTCATATACCACCCCATAGTTGCATTCCCCGGTAGCATATTTTGGCTAACGTATTCTACTGCCTTTTCAAACTTTCCATATCAAGTGTAGCCTAATGCCACCCCCACGCCCAGGGACCTTAGGGGCAAAATTTCCCTGTAGCCCTTGAACTCTCCCCCCCTCTCAGTAAGAATTCCCGCGCTTCTCGACTCTTGTCCGACCTAGCCTCTCTCTCATACCTCTTGAAGATCCTTGAATTGTCCGTTGCTAACGCTCTCCAACCTTTTATATATATACTCCTATCCAGCCTACCTTCACTTAGTAGGCCAGAACAACATTAGAACTTTACTAGCCCCTTGCATGCCATCTATTCTCTTACAACACATTCACAACCCTGCACCCAATGGTCGTCGGTGCGAGGCTAGCCGCCCCGCCAGTTACTAACTTCTATTGCCATACTTCCAGATAAATGTGGCAGAGTTAGCAACCCAGTCTCCACCACATCCAGCAAACTCTACAATTAACAACCAGCCGAGTAAAACCAGCTAGCTAAGGCACCTTCGGTTTTGGTATTAAAGACACCCACATCTGTCTCATACACAGAGGGTTATTATAAACACTGGTGATATGGCAAGCCCCTAGCCACAGCCGCCGGACGACGATCACAGAGAGAGTGCGCCCAGCTCCCCCTTTTGGCCCACCCGAGGAGGGAGACCCCCACCCCCGCGGAGGTATACCTGGCCCCTGTTTTGACTTTCGAGTCATTGCCAGGTAGCACAGGAATTCTTCCTATCAATGAACTAACCATGAATGACTAACACCTTTACTAACCTCTATTAACTCACAATAAACCATTTACCTTTCTTGCATGCTCTGATCACTAAATTAACACCTCAGATATACCATAGAATGAAGATTGAACAATCTAGAGAGACGTGCCTATCACAGCTGTCCCCATCCTCCTCGCAAAGTAGATCCAGTCTCTCTCCCCTAATTACGTCCAGTATAGCCAAAATAGTACCTCTTACTAAGGCTCAGTTATATGAAATATAAAGGCTTTCCTATAGCCCTGTGCCACAACAGTAAATACCATCTTACCTAGTCTCCATTTCTATTGAGAGCTCAATTAAGTTCATAAGACTCGAGATCCCTACTGTCTACAGGGTCCAGAACCGAGACTATAAATCTAACTCCCGCCCCCAGTCAAATCAGTTGAAAGCTAGACACCAACCAGTGGTCACTACCCTGCAGTTTACCTCTAGCTCTGCCTTGTGTTGTTCCGGAGTTGAGAGATTCCAGATCCGGCAGACTCCGTGGCAGAGAAGACTGATAGAAGCATCTGTCCATGTACAAGTCCTAACGTGCACCTTATAACCTTCACACAAATTCGTGGGTATATAAGTGTGTAGCCAGCAACGATCATCAAGAGATCCGACTTGAGAACTTCCTACATTTTGGACCATCTGGACGGCCGAGGAACCAGTCGTTAGCCCCCAACATCACCGGAAGCAAGATAACCAGGACCAGATCTACCCATACTATTCAAGATTCATGTTGCTAGTACTAAGTGTTATAGTACTAGCTTGATACTCACTTATTAACTTTCTATAAAGTGGCTAAGACCTTGTCCAGCGCAATTCATATTTAACCATTCCATTTGGGACGTACTAAGCGATCAGTGCTCTTTAATTAACAGGCGACTTTGACTCTCGTAATTACCTTATTCAGATATTCAAACTCTAGTAATATCTAACGTCGCCCACTGATTTGTGTTCTACGTATTTCTGCTTCAAGAATATCAAACTTAGTTCAGTACCCCCATGAGGTTACTAGAGATTGCCGTGTTCTACAATACGCGTGTCTAATCCTAACTGTGAGCTGCTACTTGGGCACGCGACCAGCCAGCAAGAGGTCAAATCAGTGACATTGAATTATACGAATATATTGAGGTCTTCCAGTAAAAATATAAACTTGCTAATTAAACCAGTGATCAGAAGATTATACCTGAACGTTGGAAGTGGGAGACTAGGCTCCATCCAGATCCGCTAATGCTAGCAGTTCCCTTCTATCATTTGTTTTGTGCGAATATAACTATCTTTCTATGCTCTTTATTTCTTTACTTAAATAAACGTAAACTTGTGTCGTGTTACCGTGTGTTTATTTTGTGTTCTCTATTCCTCATACCTTGTATTGTGCATGCAGCCTTCTATACCCAGTCATTCAGAACTCACATTACCCAAGTTAAACCTGTAGAAAAACAGGGCATAACATTGGCGGCAGCGGTGGTTCTTGATTCGGATATAAGGTTGCATTACATTACAAGTTTGGAACAGCTAGAACACGAGAACATCATGGCGCAACCTACCCACACTTCCATCCCAAATTATGATCAAACAAATTATGGGATCGAAGTATTCATGGACGTAGTGAAACCCTTACTTGACGTTAGTTATACCACGGACGCACAAAAAATAGCCGTAACAGTACCACACCTGGGAAAAGCCGTTCCCCTGGTGGCCTATCAAGTGCACCCTGACCTCACCTGGAACGAATTTCGCACAATAGTGATTGAAGCCATTAGACCTTCGTTGGGCGCTTTCGTGGCCCACACCCGTATCTTAGACACGAAATTCGAAGGCGATCTAGATACCACAGTGAGTAAGCTTGCCCAAAACATAAAACATTCTTTCCCCACGTTGACCAAAATCCAACAAGAACAGCAAATTCTGGTCAACCTTGTGTCAATATTGCCCTCAGCAGTAACAGACCATTTCCGGGTGCACGATTTCGTCGGATACAGAAAAGACCTCATCACGATCCGACGTATTTTGGCCGTGTGCACAGAAGCACCCACCCAAATCGCTGCAATCAAGAGGTTTCCCACGCGCCCGCAGCAAACCAACCACCAAAACCCCAACAATGCCTCCCCAGCCTCATCTTTCAACAACAGACCCACCTACCCTTCCGGCAAGCCCCAACCCAGTAGACCCCGATTCCAACCGTCCCAGCCACGCAGAATCTTCAACCGGAACCGCAACTACAACACCTACCAAAGTAAAAACCCTACCTTAGTTATTATCAACCCCTACGATTTCCCTGCCTGTAATGCTCAGTGTGCCCTCCACCAAATTCGTGACTCTGCCAAACCTCGCCCCTCTACCCCTCGCATTTCTGTAAATGAAGAGGAGTGGGGACAAGAGGAAGAAATTGCCCCCCATACCATGACCTCAGACGATACCGAGGAAATCCTGGAAGAGGTAAATACCGACCCCCAGGATTTTTAAAGTATCCCCCGCCCACGATGGGCTCGGCGGGGGACGCCATAACTAGTCGCACTGCCCCCATTTATTACATGGCCAAAATCAAGGACATTCCTGTCCGCTTGCTAATTGACACGGGAGCTGCCAAGTCATGTTTGTTCAAATCTTACTATGAAAAACATCCCCGACGATTTGGCCCTTTGTTAAACACCAAAACAGAACTCATCTCAGCTGCTGATACTTACTTAAATCTCCTAGGAGACACTTTACCCCTATCAGTAACCATTCCTGGCCCCCATGCTTGTTGTTATCACACATTTACAGTATTTTCCTCCAACTGTAAACATTATGATGGTTTCCTTGGACTTGACCTCCTTCAAAAACTAGAGGCCCAGATTGACTGCGGCCAAAGGCTGATCTCATTCAAAAATAAATTCCAGCCCAAAGCCTCTGACAAACCAATCACACAGAAACCCATTCACAAAAAGAAAAAACAACCTCCTCCTCAACAAACCCTGATTCGGGGTTACCAAGTTGCAGCTAGCACTAAGGTGACTCCTAAAACCTCCCCTTGCCCCGAGATCTCTCAAAACCTCACTCAATTCAGTAAAAAAATGCCTCAACAAACGAAAGAAGACAAGTCCAAGCAACTCCCCCTCGGTAATCCCCTCAATTCTCGTAACTCTGTCCAGAATAAATCCTCCCATGTTTTCAGGACAGACTCTGAGATAGGTAACCCTAATTCTATCCAATGTTTATGTACACATGTTTCCAGAGAAAATGCCGACCGATGTACCCAATGTTTCCCCCATGCCCCCAGAAATGTTAACAACCCCAAATCAATACACCAGTCCTACACCAATAACCCATGTTCTACACCTAATTTTTTTCCCACCAACCCTCCGCAGTCCCCCCAGCAAATCCCGTTTTCTAACTCGCTCCCCTCTCACCCTTCTGAACCGCCCGCACGCGCCTGTAACCCCCCCCTCACGCGTGACTCCCCCCAAAGTGATTTCCCCCCCCTCATGCGTACCGAACACCTGCTCACCAGTCGGTCCCCCACCATCATGAGCCCAACCAAACTTTCAACCTCCACCAATTCCCACCAACAAAATTTCCCTTGTGACCGTTTTCAGTCAGTAGCTCCCTTCCACCCCCCCACAATTCACACCCCTAATCAACTTCAAAACCCCACACTTGACTCACCCCCTCATGACAGACAAACCCACCAACCCCAGATAACCTCTAAACAAACAGTTACTGCCACCGACAACGCTCCCCCCACCAACCCTCCGCAGTCCCTCCAACAAATCCCGTTTTCTAACCCCCTCACACCGCGCCCCACTGATCCTCTCACACGCGCCGTTAATTCCCCCCTCACGCGTGACCCCCACCAAAGTGACCTTGCCCCCCTTATAAGTACCAAGCACCTGCTCACCAGTCAGTCCCCCACCATCATTAGCCCAGCGGTAGTTCAGGATAAATGCCAAATTCCCCCCCACCATCAAAAATGGGTGAACCTGCGGCCCATACCCCAAACTCACATGGTATTTTCCCCCACTAACACATCCCCCAACCCCCATCGCTACCTCTTACAACCCGCCATCATTCCCGCTCGTATCAACCACATTCTCGTGGCTAATATCTCAGAGGAACCCCTGACATTACCGAAAGGTCTCATTATAGGAGACCTCGAAACTTTCGATGACCTCCCCATACATTGTAACGACACCCCTACCAGCCTCCAATTGCCCCCTCTTCCTGAGACACTATCTGACCACCAAAAGAACGGCATGTACAACCTACTGCTGGAATTCAGTGACGTCTTTGCCCAACAACCCACCGAAATCGGACAGACGGATGTAGAACAACACATCATTAACACCACAGGCCCCCCCATACGACAACCATCCCGTAGAAAGAACCCCATACAACGTCAGGAAGAGGAACGCCAAGTCCAGGAAATGTTAGAGGCCGGGATTGCCACCCCGTCCATTAGCCCCTGGTCTTCCCCTGTTGTCTTAGTCAAAAAGAAAGATGGGACAACTCGTTTTTGCGTCGATTACAGGAGGTTAAATGACATAACCATTAAAGACGCTACGCCCTTACCCCGCATAGACGATTCCCTTGACTCCCTATACGGATCCAAATGGTTCACTACCCTCGACTTGCAAGCAGGGTATTGGCAAGTGCCTATCAAGGCCGAGGACCAACAGAAAACAGCATTTTCCACTAGTGGTGGCCATCACTATGAATTTAACGTCCTACCTTTTGGCCTCTGTAACGGACCCGCCACTTTCTCCCGTTTGATGGAAACGGTATTACATGGCCTAACCTGGGAAACCTGCCTAGCCTATCTGGACGATATTATTGTGTACTCTCCAACCTGGGAAGAACACCTCTTCAGGTTGAGACAAGTCCTGCAAAGAATCCGAGCCGCCGGGTTGAAATTAAAACCCTCAAAGTGCGTGATTGCCCGGAATAAGGTAGATTTTCTCGGACACGTGATATCTGAACATGGTATTGCGCCAGACCCAAAGAAACTTCAAGCCATACAAAACCAAACCCCACCCACCACGGTTAAAGGAATACGTTCGTTTCTAGGTTTAGCCACGTACTACAGACGTTTCGTCCCCCACTTTGCCACCATAGCCAGACCCCTCCACCAACTTACCCACAAAGACACCCCGTTCGCCTGGACACCTGAAAGAGACCTCGCGTTTAACACTTTGAAGCAAAAGCTAATCCAAGCCCCTATCGTCGTTTTCCCTGACTACCAGAAACCTTTCCGTCTTTATACCGACGTATCTCTGTACGCCATAGGTGCCGTATTATCTCAAATCAGAGATGGAAAGGAACATGTGATAGCGTATGCCAGCTGCACACTCACCCCACCCCAACAAAATTACGCAGCCACCAAGAGAGAGTGCTTAGGGATCATTTGGGCACTCAGCCACTTCCGGTCATTTGTGTTGGGCGCAAAACTCGAAATAATTACCGACCATCAATCTTTACAATGGCTGCGTAGGTGCGAAACCAACTCAGCCATTTTGGTACGTTGGAGAGAGACCCTAGAGGACTACGACTTTACCATACAATATCGTCCCGGCAAACTCCATACTAATGCAGACGCCCTGTCACGTTTGCCAGTACCAAAAGACCCCCCCACCAACCTGGCCGCCTTACAAAACACTCAATTGGTATCTACCCCCACCTCCCAACAGAATGCCCCCCCAGCCCCCTCCCTAATTCAATCTTGGGAAGCACGAATCAGACCCCCCTGGATACCGTTAAACGTCTTCAGGAGACTGACTCGCTGGGGAGATCAACTTGCCACAGACACTGGGCACATAATCTTGGACCCCACCATAGCCCACGACTACATGATTGCCATCCACGAGGGAAACGGCATACACCTTGGACAAAAGAAAATGTTAAAGATCTTCACAGACCAATACTGGACCCCCAACCCCTCCAAAATTGCACAACGAGTGACAGAATCCTGCAAACCGTGTTTATTGGGAAAGGATAGATCACGCACCCCAGGCCCAGCTGGTACCATTTCTGCCAACAAACCGTTCCAAGTCCTATCCCTCGACATCATGGGCCCGTTCCCTTCTTACGCTGGCAACCGCTATATCGTCACATTTGTAGACGTATATTCAAAATTTCTAATAGCCTGCCCAGTTAAAGACCACACAGCCACCACAGTCGCCACACTGCTTGCCACCGAAGTGTTCCCTATATTCGGCCTTCCCCTTGCTCTTCTATCGGACAATGCCCCCGAGTTTAGTGGACACGTTTGGCAACAATTCACCCAACAATGCGGTATCAAGATTAAACACTCATCCCCGTACTGGCCTCAAGGAAATGCTATCTGCGAACGCAGCCATCGCACCATCAACAACCAGTTACGTACAAGAATGATTGCTCTTAATACCTTAGACTGGCCATCACAACTAAAGATGATACAGTGGGGTATGAACACCTGTCCTCGGGAAGACGGTATTTCCCCTCATGAACGTGTTTACGGTGTACCACCCCTGTTACTGCCATTCCACCACCACGCTCACCTTCCCTCCACCACCTCCACAATTGACCCATTGCAACATCTGCAAAACACCCTCCATACCGCCCAGATCTGTCAAGACACCAAAACTGATAACATCGATGACAAAAACCCTTTCGCCATCCATGACACCGTAATGATAGCCAACCTCCCTATCACCAACAAGTTAGGCCCTCGCTATGTCGGACCCTACACCGTAATACAAGTCCCAAATGCCTTTCAAGTCACCATCGACTATCACGGCGTAACTCGCACGCTCCGAACTAGATTCGTCCGAGCGTTTAAACCCCTAAAGCCACAAGACATTACCCCACCCCACACGTCCGACCCTAAATTAAACACCCCTACTCACCCCCTCACTCAGGCTACAAATATTCCCATGCAAACACCTAAGGACCTAAGCCCTCCAACACCGAACCGACAAATCTTTTCTCACCATACCCCCCCAACTAACCTCCACAAACCCCAAGCCCCCAATATCACACCCTCTTCCACCATGACACCTTCCTTCACTTCTGATATTCAAGTTCCTCCCCAACTTATCCAAGTACAAAAACCTCCACCCACAACCCCGACCACAACAGAAACCCTCCCGTCTAGCCCTGACATACCTCCACCAGGCACCACAGTGAGAAAACCACCACACCCACCCCAAACCAAGTACACCCCCAACCGCACCACACAATCTACCTCAGTAACCTCACGCTACAACTTACGCCCACGACAAACATCGTTTAAAACCTCCAGAAAACACACCCTACTAACCAAGTTCCGTAGGGCTGCCAGACCACTACCCTCCTCCTCCTCCTCCTCCTCCTCCTCTTCTTCGTCTTTGTCGAATTCTCCCCCACAAAGGGAAAGAAGACGAATAATCACCAGCAAATCACCAACCTCATCAAACGACACACGCCCCTACCCCCAACCCTCCAACTTAAATCTACACTCCTTACCCACCCGTCTAGCCCCCCCCGCATCCGCCCCTTTCCCCTCCACGATCCCCACCACCCCACCCACACACCGACCAACCTCCTCATCTCACCGAACCCCCAACCAACCCCCCCCTAAGAAAACCCCCCCCAAAATCACCCCCGAGAAAACCCCCGCATGTCAGTTACCTATAAAACGTGCTTCCCCTCACTATAAAACATCGTCGAGCGACTCAAGTCCCACGACAAAAACCTACCTTCCCACCAGGACCGCCAGAGGTAGAATAATCAACAGACCCATCAGATTTAAAGACAGCGATACAAAAATAACACCCCGTTCTGACACTAAGGACCCAAGCCACACAACACACACACCCCCTCCTTCCCACACACCTCCTTCACCCCCCTTACCTAAACCGATTGTGCGCATTGCCTCACTATATATTCCCAACCTACAACATCGCCCAAGAAAACCAAATAAAAACCAGACTCACATTCCCCCTTCATCCCCAGCTCTGTTGTCACGCGCGAATCCCCTTTCGGTAAATAACCCATTCACCACACTAAACAGACTTCCTGTCAATCCCACACACCTCACTCCGACCCCCACGGGGGAAAGCTACAAACCATTCATACGAAAGGTTAAAGTAAAGACCCCCACTGGACACTTGGCCCGTGTACCACACCCACACCAAGCCCGGGCAGCTGCCCGCCACAACACAGAGGACACATTCTTACAGGTATACATTGACCTGCAAAAGAAACCTGACCGTCGCTCTCGTGTTTGGTGGAACTTTCTAAATACCCTGGAAATGACTCACCATCACTATGCTTCTTTTAACTTCACCCTTGAGGCTCGAGGACGAGCCTATAATGAAGGAGAGGGAAGTAAAATGCCCCAGAACAAGAAGCCCACCACAGAAGCCACGAGCGAACACCACACAGAAACACCCGGAAGAAAGGTCCACAGAACGAAAGGACCAGCTGACCGAGCCAGCCATTTCAGACAGGCCCAAGCCCGCAGGGCTAAGCAGCTCATGGCCACACCTTGTTACCTTTTCTAAACTGACCATTTTTCCACACCTCACGTACACTAACCCCCTCGTGTCCTACACTCCTAACTACAAAGATGATGAACAGGAATATACATTCATATTAAAAACAACCATGCCCTGTCCCGACGTTGAGCCAATGCCAACACATCAGACAGCCATAATATTTATGTATGTTCTTACATCCGAGAAGTAGATTTTATATATATCTTAGAAGTTAAAACACCCACGTTTGTTCCTAGACCTCTTATATCATTTTCCATGACTAGTATAGATATATGTAACCCGTGCCCACTGCCCAGTCGCCCCTTGCATTTGTTCCTCTAGTAACTAAGTCTATAATATTAACTGCCACCAGCATTGATACGACATAGCGGCACTGTCCTTGCTACAAAGATGATGAACAGGAATATACATTCATATTAAAAACAACCATGCCCTGTCCCGACGTTGAGCCAATGCCAACACATCAGACAGCCATAATTATATCTATGTATGTTCTTGCATCCGAGAAGTAGATGTTATATATTTTAGAAGTTAAAACACCCACGATTGTCCCTAGACCTCTTATATCATTTTCCAGGACGAGTATAGATATATGTAACCCGTGCTCAGTCGCCCCTTGCATTGTTCCTCTAGTAACTAAGTATTAATATTAACATTCCCTAACATCTTGTCTTGCCAGACTAAGCTTTATGAAGACCCATCGCCCCATAAATCTATGTATGCAATCCTTAGGTTAAGTATTTTTATCCGCCATTGTGTTCACCTTTTTCCATTTACTTTCCACAATTGTCATACGTCTTCCCCTTGCCTCCTTCGTATCCACAGCCCACACTACGCCAATTTACTTCGTGTCTTACACCTCTTACCCCAACCAGAGATTGTATAAGATAACCTGGTTACCAGTATCTGTCATAAGTACCCCGAAACAATAACTAAGTACCCCTACGAACTGCCGCTTTTGTTGGTATTTATATTTATATTTAATAGAAAACGCAGTTCCCAGGACCAACTAATAGTATCCATAACCCTCGGACTAATCACATAACTCTATCTTTTCCAGACTCATATACCACCCCATAGTTGCATTCCCCGGTAGCATATTTTGGCTAACGTATTCTACTGCCTTTTCAAACTTTCCATATCAAGTGTAGCCTAATGCCACCCCCACGCCCAGGGACCTTAGGGGCAAAATTTCCCTGTAGCCCTTGAACTCTCCCCCCCTCTCAGTAAGAATTCCCGCGCTTCTCGACTCTTGTCCGACCTAGCCTCTCTCTCATACCTCTTGAAGATCCTTGAATTGTCCGTTGCTAACGCTCTCCAACCTTTTATATATATACTCCTATCCAGCCTACCTTCACTTAGTAGGCCAGAACAACATTAGAACTTTACTAGCCCCTTGCATGCCATCTATTCTCTTACAACACATTCACAACCCTGCACCCAATGGTCGTCGGTGCGAGGCTAGCCGCCCCGCCAGTTACTAACTTCTATTGCCATACTTCCAGATAAATGTGGCAGAGTTAGCAACCCAGTCTCCACCACATCCAGCAAACTCTACAATTAACAACCAGCCGAGTAAAACCAGCTAGCTAAGGCACCTTCGGTTTTGGTATTAAAGACACCCACATCTGTCTCATACACAGAGGGTTATTATAAACACTGGTGATATGGCAAGCCCCTAGCCACAGCCGCCGGACGACGATCACAGAGAGAGTGCGCCCAGCTCCCCCTTTTGGCCCACCCGAGGAGGGAGACCCCCACCCCCGCGGAGGTATACCTGGCCCCTGTTTTGACTTTCGAGTCATTGCCAGGTAGCACAGGAATTCTTCCTATCAATGAACTAACCATGAATGACTAACACCTTTACTAACCTCTATTAACTCACAATAAACCATTTACCTTTCTTGCATGCTCTGATCACTAAATTAACACCTCAGATATACCATAGAATGAAGATTGAACAATCTAGAGAGACGTGCCTATCACAGCTGTCCCCATCCTCCTCGCAAAGTAGATCCAGTCTCTCTCCCCTAATTACGTCCAGTATAGCCAAAATAGTACCTCTTACTAAGGCTCAGTTATATGAAATATAAAGGCTTTCCTATAGCCCTGTGCCACAACAGTAAATACCATCTTACCTAGTCTCCATTTCTATTGAGAGCTCAATTAAGTTCATAAGACTCGAGATCCCTACTGTCTACAGGGTCCAGAACCGAGACTATAAATCTAACTCCCGCCCCCAGTCAAATCAGTTGAAAGCTAGACACCAACCAGTGGTCACTACCCTGCAGTTTACCTCTAGCTCTGCCTTGTGTTGTTCCGGAGTTGAGAGATTCCAGATCCGGCAGACTCCGTGGCAGAGAAGACTGATAGAAGCATCTGTCCATGTACAAGTCCTAACGTGCACCTTATAACCTTCACACAAATTCGTGGGTATATAAGTGTGTAGCCAGCAACGATCATCAAGAGATCCGACTTGAGAACTTCCTACATTTTGGACCATCTGGACGGCCGAGGAACCAGTCGTTAGCCCCCAACATCACCGGAAGCAAGATAACCAGGACCAGATCTACCCATACTATTCAAGATTCATGTTGCTAGTACTAAGTGTTATAGTACTAGCTTGATACTCACTTATTAACTTTCTATAAAGTGGCTAAGACCTTGTCCAGCGCAATTCATATTTAACCATTCCATTTGGGACGTACTAAGCGATCAGTGCTCTTTAATTAACAGGCGACTTTGACTCTCGTAATTACCTTATTCAGATATTCAAACTCTAGTAATATCTAACGTCGCCCACTGATTTGTGTTCTACGTATTTCTGCTTCAAGAATATCAAACTTAGTTCAGTACCCCCATGAGGTTACTAGAGATTGCCGTGTTCTACAATACGCGTGTCTAATCCTAACTGTGAGCTGCTACTTGGGCACGCGACCAGCCAGCAAGAGGTCAAATCAGTGACATTGAATTATACGAATATATTGAGGTCTTCCAGTAAAAATATAAACTTGCTAATTAAACCAGTGATCAGAAGATTATACCTGAACGTTGGAAGTGGGAGACTAGGCTCCATCCAGATCCGCTAATGCTAGCAGTTCCCTTCTATCATTTGTTTTGTGCGAATATAACTATCTTTCTATGCTCTTTATTTCTTTACTTAAATAAACGTAAACTTGTGTCGTGTTACCGTGTGTTTATTTTGTGTTCTCTATTCCTCATACCTTGTATTGTGCATGCAGCCTTCTATACCCAGTCATTCAGAACTCACATTACCCAAGTTAAACCTGTAGAAAAACAGGGCATAACAGAGTGTTTACTGTTTAAAGGGCTAGTACTCGTTTTTTTCTGGACCCCCTTCTCCCTCATGTTTAGCATATTAGTTTTGAGGTTTTTAAGACGTGCATTCCGATAGTTTGGCGATTTTGAAACATTTCGCCTAATTTTGTTGTCAATATTAAGAACTTTCGTGTCCTTTAGGTGTCGTTTTTTCCTGGCGAGCGAAAGCGAGCCTTTAATTTTAGAAGGAATCGGCCTTCGGCCGTGAAATTTGTCTACCGAAAGATGTACAAATTCGTTTTGAAAGGGGGTCTAGGTGGTGTTTTGAAAGGGGGTCTAGGTGGTGTTTTGAAAGGGGGTCTAGGTGGTGTTTTGAAAGGGGGTCTAGGTGGTGTTTTGAAAGGGGGTCTAGGTGGTGTTTTGAAAGGGGGTCTAGGGGGTGTTTGTCTAAGCTTGATGGAGGTCTAGTGAGGAAACTCAAATATACATTAATATACATTAATATAGACCAAAAACCAAGCACTACCCCCTTAACCCCTTCAGTACCGGTGACATCCTTTTCATTATATTCTGGCATATGTATTAGACAATTTTATACAGCTTGGGAAGGACGTCTACCCATTTATAAAGACTACACACTATATCAATTAATCCTCTTAGCTATCACACACACACCTTTCCTCAGCTTCATAAAATCGTCTAAATTGAAGCTGCAATCAAATAAAAAAAAAAAAACGATACAAGAGGGCTTAAGTGTTTTTTTCTGCCCCCTTCTCCCTCATGTTTATATAGTCCCATTAATTTTGAGATGATAAGACGTTTTCTCCACTAGTTAGGCGATTACAAGACCTTTCGCCTCATTTCTTTGTCAATGTTAAGACCTTTCGTTATTATTATGGACTCTTGATTTGCCCTTTTCATCTATCTATTTACTATAAACTCCCAACACATTACAGCGTAGATGCAGTTCTAATAATACACGTAGTTTATAATTGAGAGTTTCGGCGAAATAGCTGTTTATTTAGACTTTTGTACAAATGTTTCCTAGAGTTCATCTGGGCCGGGCTGTATGATCCCCAGTCTCGGTATACTCGGCCGGACTGTATGATCCCCAGTCTCGGTGTACCCCTGACGCGTACCGGTCAGCAATATTAACCCCTTGGAAGATTATGACGCATTTTGACAGTGTATTCTGGCTATCATTAGGCGATTATATACAGCTTAGGAAGGCTCTGTGGGCATCCAGAGGGTAGAAACACTATCTCAATTAACCTGATGTACAGTCGGCCAAATAAGTGATGTCGCGGCACCAAGTATATTTATTTCAATAATTGGCATCTCCACTATCTAAGCTTTAATTCATAATTTCGAGTGCGATATACAAACATATTCCTATCTGTACACACCCTATTCAACATCTGGCAGACATTAATACAGCACACAGCGAGCAAAATGTAATGACAACGGAGACAAGACTTATTTGGCCAACCATACCTTTCCTAATAACAATTAAATCGTCTAACAATATCGATAATATACTGTTAAAATGTATTATAATCCTCAAAGAGTTAACACAAAAGTTATTTATTTATTTGTTTCATTGACATGCCATGGTTTTATATACAGTATATACTAAAGACCGTCGCATTATAATGGTTTTATATACAGTATATACTAAAGACCGTCGCATTATAATGGTTTTATATACAGTATATACTAAAGACCGTCGCATTATAATGGTTTTATATACAGTATATACTGTTACGGCTGGATCGGCAATACATATTCGGGATTCTTGATCGTAGGACAGAAATGGCTTAAGTGACAACGACACGCTCGATTCCAGTCCCAAATACTATATGCTCCAGACAACAAAAGCACCAACGCCCTACAGAGTTATCGTCTACGGTAACGAGGTACCTTAACTCGGCGAAAGTGTACAACAGGGGTAGGCTATGAGGCTAAACTCCCTCAGACATTTATAGGTTACGTTATTACTAAAGAAATGCAATACTCAAGAAACTACGTTAATATTAAGCCTCTAATAATGTAGAATAGAAGCAGGCTAAAGGTATGACAGTGAAATGCTAAATGACAAATGTACACGCCTACTTGAAAGCGCGTGCACTACATTAACTGTCCCCTACTAACATGCACTAGCATGTAGCATACAAGATGTTCATGATCCACTAGATACCTAATAATACACATGGGAGGAACATAAATAGTAGTCACTTATTATAATAATGAATCTATACTTGGAATAACTAAAAGGTTGCAGGCAACAGTACTGCGCCGGTAGCCTACTACCGCATAGGCTACTTCGCTTCTCTCACTCTGTCTCCCCTCCGAGTCCGTATGCGCCCTACGCAACAGAACTCCGGACACAGCAGCAAAACGACAGTGCAGTTAATTGATACATGAAAGTATTAATAGTGTTGTCTTGTGTGTGAGTAATGTGTATTGTAAAGTGTTACATACATATACTTAAAGAGAGCTGCAATGCATAGTAAAATAAAGATATATCCCACTCATCATCCCCATGTGTTCTAGCTAGCAGGCCAAGTCACAGGAACAACGAGTCCCAGCACCGAAAGCGAGAACCCAGGAAAAGACTGTAGAGAACACAAGGACAGATAAATTACGTTACTCTACTATACCGGCACTACGAGCGAGCGGTAGTCTCGGGTGCTACACTCGCTCCTGGCTCGGTATGCAAATCAAGGCTAAGTCCTCGTCCCTCTACAGACAACTCCTGGGCATGGTCGGGCTCTTACACATGGCACCAGTCTAGTCACAAATGGGATGATGAGCGGGGCATATAACTCGTGAACATGTAGAACGTTCACCAACTATCCTCATCAAGAAGATCGCTGTTCACATTAACCCCTTAAATCTAATACATGTAAATATATGCTTGTCCTAAGAGTAATACGAGAGGTGAGTGCTGAAACTCCTTTAGGACCTCAAGGGAAGGTTATGCATTTAAATAGAGAGAAGAATGAAATGAGAGTAATGTCGTCAGAGAGAAAGAGTGCAACCGTGAGAAGTTGGGAGAGAGGGCAAGGGATGTTAGAATCTCAAAGGTTCTAGGCAACCTGATCATGGAACATGCAGCGAGCCTCCAGGCAATGTGCTGTACGACAACATGGGCAGCCCAGGCAGCGTAGGCAGGCAGCAATGGACTACCAACCCTATCGCGCCTAGCTATAAGCGCAAGGCTGCCAACCAGTCCATACGTCTGGCAACCCACCCGGCCATGCTACCCTCCTGCTCTGAAGCCCAACTCACTCTCTCTCTCTGAACTCCCATTGTCTTATCTATCAACTTCTCTATTGATACTACATATTAAATGGAAGGTCTCGACATGGCTTAAAACAAAACCCACCACTGGTTAGCACATGACGAGACCTTTGCAGAGATACAAAGAACATAGTTATAAGTTGTCACACTCAATATACATAGCGGCTGACGGTAGCCAGATCACGGGCGGTACAGTGGAGTACCAAGGAGTACAATCAGGTTGCGTTGCAACGCACTGGGGGCGTCACAGCCCCCCCAAGATTTTAGATAATCGACCTTAGAAGCATTATCAAAATCTGACAGGCAACCAACCGACCTGCTACCCTTAGCTGCCACTAATTGCAAAAGGTGCACAACAACTGAAGTGTGAATTATACATAAAACACAATATCGCATTCATTATGCTACAACAATAAAGACTTACAAAACTAAAAAAAAAAAAAAAGAGTTTTCTCGTTTATTTTATTGTTTTATAATCTTTTTGGACGGCGTTATGATAGCCTAATTTTACTCCTGCTCAACTCACACACCGTGCACGACTATCTTGGATCGTCAACCCTTGATAGACAATCTGCTATCACGTTCTCACTCCCAGCAATATGCTGAATGTTGAGATTATACTCTTGGAGCATTAGGGACCACCTGGTCAACCGCATATTCCGATTGTGAAACTGATTTAGGAATTTCAAGGGATGATGGTCCGTATAAATCGTCACTACCGGGCCGTAGGCTGGAACATAAACTTCGAAATGTTTGAGCGACAAAACGATAGCCAGAAGCTCCTTCTCTATAGTCGAGTAATTCCTTTGTGCCGAATTAAACTTGCGAGAAAAGAAGCTCGCTGGGTGTTCCAAGCCCTCGGAATCAGTCTGCAGTAACACTGCCCCGGCACCCACAACGCTGGCATCAGTCGCCAGCTGAAAACTCCTGGAGAAGTCTGGGGCCCTCAAAATCGGATGTGTACACAGCAGGTGCTTGACTAGGTCGAAAGCCCTCTGACACTCCGCAGCCCAACAGAACTTCACTGACTTCGACAGTAGATCAGTTAACGGTGCTAAGACAGTAGAGTATCCCCGGATGAAGCGCCTATAATAGCCTATCATACCTAGGAACCGCATGACCTGGCGCTTAGTGGTGGGCCTGGGAAACATATTGATAGCCTGTATCTTGCTCAGGGGGGGGCACACCCGGCCTAACCCAACCACAAAGCCAAGATACTGCACAGTAGCCTTTACAAACTCGCACTTCCTCAGGTTCACCACCAGCCCAGCATCGTGCAACTTCCCAAACAGGGTCTCTAAGTGCCTTAGGTGATTTTCAAAATCGTCATCATATACTATCACGTCATCAAGGTAGACCGTGCAGTTAGGGATTTCGTCACAAATATCGTTCATCAGGTTCTGAAACGTGGCAGGTGCGTTCTTAAGCCCATAAGGCATTACGTTACATTGGTAGGTCTTGCCATCTACCACAAAACCACAAACTTGCTTAGCTCGGTCCGACAGGGGTACTTGCCAGTAGCCTTTTACAAGATCAATTTTAGTAAGGTACTTTGCATTCCCTATCTTGTCCATGCTGTCGTCAACTCGAGGCAAAGGGTAAGGGTTGGTAGTGGTCAAGCCATTTAGCCTACGAAAATCTATGCAGAACCGCACCTTGCCGTCAGGTTTTGGCTGCAACGTGACGGGTGATGTCCACTTCACATAACCTTCAGTGATCATCCCTCTCTCAACCATGTACTTTAACTCCTCCCGTAAAGCTGGCAACTTTACCGGGGGCACACGGTAGGGCACTGACTTGAAGGGCACATTATCACCGACGTCCACGTCGTGCGTTACCTGAGTAGTGAGACCTGGGTGTTCGGCGAAAACAGAGGGGTATGACCTGAACAGGCCTAGGACAGCAGCACCCTGGTGCTCAGGCAGGTGACTTACAGCTTGCCTAGCCTCTTGTTCAGTATTCCCCGCCCACTGTTCCGCGGAAATGACACAGTCCCAGCTATCCTCCTCAGCAGCATGACTGTCCCCACCTCCTTCTGGCCGCTGCAGGCCAGCACTGGGACAGTGAGAGGCTCTGAGGGGCGTCTCACATACTCTTTCATGAGGTTAACATGACATAACTGATGTTTTTTTCCTACGGTCAGGTGTTGCAACGAGATAATCAAGGTCGGACAGTTTCTTAGCCACCACATACGGCCCAATGAACTTGGCAGAAAGGGGGTGTCCAGGCAAAGGTAAAAGCAACATTACCTCCTGACCCACCGAAAACTCCCGAAGCTTCACCTTGGCGTCATACTGGTGCTTCATGACCGCCTGTGCATTAACCAAGTTATTACCTGCCACTGCCATGCAACCTATAAGTCTCTCCCGGCTCTAAAGGACATATTTAAGTACAGACCCCGGCTTCTCTTCGCCCTCCCAGATCTCTTTCACCATACTTAAAGGTCCTCTCACATTATGGCCAAAGACTAGTTGATTTGGACTGAACCCCAGGCTCTCTCCTGGGACTTCACGTGCAGCGAACAGAACATACGGCAGACCCAAATCCCAATCAGTGTCATGTTCTGCACAGTAACAGCGTAGCATACTCTTCAGGGTCGAGTGCCACCGCTCCAAGACTCCCTGACTCTCGGGATGGTAGGCTGACGACACTACAGAACATATACCGTGCAACTGAAGGGTTTGCTTGAACAATTTGGATGTAAAATTGCTCCCCTGGTCTGACTGCACCTCACGTGGAAATCCATAACGGGAACAGAACAATAATAAGTTTTTAACAACTGCCTTTGCCGAGCCGTTTCTCATGGGGTATGCGTCCGGGTATCTCGTAGCCACATCCATGACTGTCAACAGGAATTTATTGCCACTACTAGTAGGCGGGAAAGGGCCAACCAAATCTACTACAACTTTGCTGAACGGAGGCCCGGTGACAGGTATGGGAAACAAAGGTGCCTTCGGGATTGTCTGGTTAGGCTTCCCCGTTGTCTGGCAGGTCGCACACCCAGCCACCCATGCACAGACATCAGCCTTGACCCCAGGCCACCAGAAAAACCTGCCCAATGCCGCCAATGTTTTTGTTACCCCCAAATGACCCGCCACCGGCACATCATGCGCCAGACACAATAAGGACTCTCTATACTTATTTGGAACAACCACCTGGTCTACTACCCTCGCACCGCCCTCCCACTTCGATTTGGGGTCTAGAAATCTGCGGTACAATATCCTTTTGAGCCTAAAGAAATCTCCCGGCTTCGCATCCCCATCTTCCTCCAACTCTATGGCACCATTGCTATAACGAGCTAGGCTAGCGTCTTGCAGCTGCTGCTCACTAATGTCCCTGGGCGTCAATGCATCAAGATGGTTTTGTAATAAGACATTACCCCGGCTAGTAGGCTCTACTGCCTTAGTGGCTCTCGCTACAGCTCTTGCCTCACGCGAAGTCTTACCCAACTCTGCCTTGTTACACACCATATCTGGGCCAGAGTCAACTCCTGTGTTTATTATAGGTCCAAGTACCGAATCACCGAGAAGTGCAGCAGAATCAATGTCCCTTTTCCTGCCCTTAGCAACCTTCTCCTGATCCTTCCTCCACTGTCCCCGAGGTTGAGTGCTAGGCTGTGCAGGAGCCGCAGAGCGAGATCGGGTTACCACACAGGCCATCTCATCCTGTTGGCACCTCCCAACCCATTCCCGATTCTCACCATCCACGTCGGCCGCCCTCTCGGCAACGACTAAGGGTGGAGTCCCGGAAGTGGGCACCGCAAAGTCGTTGCCGAGAAGAAGGTCGACGCCCTCAACTGGCAAACACTCAACGATCCCTACATCCAGCTCCCTGCACACCTCTCCCACTCTCAACTCCAACCTCACAAGTGGGTATGACCTCGTAGCATTTATACCCTGCACCACAACAACTCTGGCCGCATTTATCGGTTTCCCTGTGAAGTTCCTCAACAAAGTTTGCGAAGCCCCCGTATCCCTCAGCAAGTCAACCCTCCGTAGTTCACTCCCCCAGCTCACAAACCCGTGTCCCCGATGGTCACAGAAAGTGTCCCGGACAGGTGTCGAGCCTTCCGTACGCTTCTTTACCGCGTGTGCCTCAGCTGCTGACAACCTACCCCGGGCAGTTGCTGCAGCCTTCAGAGACACACCGATACTGTGAACCAATGACACCGGCTTAGCGGGAGTGTTACTAGGGCACTCACGTGAATAATGGCCTAGCTTCTGACATTTGTAACATTTCACATCCCCAATGGGCTTCTTCCCTTGTGCGGGCGAAGAAGGGGCCTGACCTTTAGTAAACGGGAGAGGCTTGTGTTTGTAGGTGTTATTAGGTGCAATGCATTTAGTGTGGTTATGTGTGTCATAGGATTTGTTATTATCGAAAACTCTGGTGGGTGGGGTATAGCGCCCCTTCTGCCCTGACTCAGCCCTCTGAGCGGCACCGCAACCACGAATCAATGATAATCTGAGGTCTGCCATCTTGGCAGCCTCCTCTACTGTCTTGGGACATTTTTCCTTAATGTTCAGCGTTAGATCGGTTCCAGTACATTGGTAAAACTGTTCCAGATAGAAAAGTTGCTTAATTTCCTCAGCCGACTCTGCGTGCTCGGACCGAAACCAGTTATTAC
Organism: Lithodes maja; assembly: GCA_037953745.1. Taxonomy (NCBI): domain Eukaryota; kingdom Metazoa; phylum Arthropoda; class Malacostraca; order Decapoda; family Lithodidae; genus Lithodes; species Lithodes maja. The sequence goes on along the minus strand of JBAKBP010025202.1, from coordinate 4,737 downwards.
CTGCATCTGTTAAGTCCCGTGCGTGCTCCATAAAACTGACGTCGCTCTTCTTATTCACGCCACGGAACTTCAATCTATAAGTTTCGGGTTGCAGTTCGTAGGCCCGGAGCACAGCCTCCTTCACCAGTCCATACACTACACTCTCGTCCAGTGACAGTGCATCGTAGGCTTTCAACCCCTTACCCACTAGACGTGATGAAACTAATGCTGCCCATTTAACCTCCGGCCAGTCATACTCACGACACTTCTTTTCGAAACGAGCAAAAAACTCAGTCACTGCTGTCTCATCAAATGCGGGTACTAACTTAATTAAATGCGAAAGTGAGTCTGTAACCCGGTGCCCACCACCGAGATGACGCCCCGTGGTCTCTACTCTAGACTTCTCGACATCCATTTCAGCCTGGTACCTGGTTGCATCCTGATTGGCTTGGATTCTAGCAACCTCTATGCGTTCTATACTAGCCTGTTGTATCTGTATCCGAGTCTCCTGCAGCTTAAACTTAGCTAGTTCTAGCTGAAATAACATCTCAGGAGACAGGCCTGGGGGGGGAGAGCACAAAATGGGGGATCCACACCGAGACGTGTTTACGGGTAAGCCAGCTTGCCCTTGAGAACCCTCCTGCTGCATCGTGCTAAGACTCGCTGGCTGAGGGCCCAGCGCAGGGGTAGAGTGGAATGGAGGCTTGGAGGGAACCCCCCAAGACCCCACTCCACCCACCGCCCCATCGCCATCACCCAACAAACATGCCACCAAATTCTTCTTGGGCCAACTGTCAGGACAGTCCCGCCCCAAAACCGTGGCTAAACAGCGAAGACCGTAACAATCAATAGCCTGCAGGCGCTGTTCGGTCAAAGGTGTCTGCAAAAATGCCCGGGCATCCCTCTCTCCACTTATAACACTCCCCTCCCTAAACATCTGTTGTACTTGCTGGTTACTAGGCTGTACCGTGTTATCCTCCCCCGTAAATGATGAGTCATTAGACATAGTGCTGGTTATACAATTGCTGTTCATAAAAAAAAAAAAGTGCTTATTACTAATTGCAGTCTCGACTCACAAAATGTTAAAGATGCTTGAATGACTCTACTCTAGACACCCCCAACGAAACAATCTGCAAGTCCACCAATACAATAATGACACAATAAAAATTCCTCCAATATGCAAGAAAATTCTAGCCAGCTCTACTAGGTAGCATAGAATAGTTCTCCAAAAAACATGTGATAGGATACTACTGAATCTTGTGCAAGGTCGCCATTTTGTTACGGCTGGATCGGCAATACATATTCGGGATTCTTGATCGTAGGACAGAAATGGCTTATGTGACAACGACACGCTCGATTCCAGTCCCAAATACTATATGCTCCAGACAACAAAAGCACCAACGCCCTACAGAGTTATCGTCTATGGTAACGAGGTACCTTAACTCGGCGAAAGTGTACAACAGGGGTAGGCTATGAGGCTAAACTCCCTCAGACATTTATAGGTTACGTTATGACTAAAGAAATGCAATACTCAAGAAACTACGTTAATATTAAGCCTCTAATAATGTAGAATAGAAGCAGGCTAAAGGTATGACAGTGAAATGCTAAATGACAAATGTACACGCCTACTTGAAAGCGCGTGCACTAGAATAACTGTCCCCTACTAACATGCACTAGCATGTAGCATACAAGATGTTCATGATCCAGTAGATACCTAATAATACACATGGAAGGAACATAAATAGTAGTCACTTATTGTAATAATGAATCTATACTTGGAATAACTAAAAGGTTGCAGGCAACAGTACTGCGCCGGTAGCCTACTACCGCATAGGCTACTTCGCTTCTCTCACTCTGTCTCCCCTCTGAGTCCGTATGCGCCCTACGCAACGGAACTCCGGACACAGCAGCAAAACGACAGTGCAGTTAATTGATACATGAAAGTATTAATAGTGTTGTCTTGTGTGTGAGTAATGTGTACTGTAAAGTGTTACATACATAAACTTAAAGAGAGCTGCAATGCATAGTAAAATAAAGATATCACCCACTCATCATCCCCATGTGTTCTAGCTAGCAGGCCAAGTCACAGGAACAACGAGTCCCAGCACCGAAAGCGAGAACCCAGGAAAAGACTGCAGAGAACACAAGGACAGATAAATTACGTTACTCTACTATACCGGCACTACGAGCGAGCTGTAGTCTCTGGTACTGCACTCGCTCCTGGCTCGGTAGGCAAATCAAGGCTAAGTCCTCGCCCCTCTACAGACAACTCCTGGGCATGGTCGGGCTCTTACACATGGCACTAGTCTAGTCACAAATTGGATGATGAGCTGGGCATATAACTCGTGAACATGTAGAACGTTCACCAACTATCCTCATCAAGAAGATCGCTGTTCACATTAACCCCTTAAATCTAATACATGTAAATATATGCTTGTCCTAAGAGTAATACGAGAGGTGAGTGCTGAAACTCCTTTAGGACCTCAAGGGAAGGGTATGCATTTAAATAGAGAGAAGAATGAAATGAGAGTAATGTCGTCAGAGAGAAAGAGTGCAACCGTGAGAAATTGGGAGAGAGGGCAAGGGATGTTAGAGTCTCAAAGGTTCTAGGCAACCTGATCATGGAACACACAGCGAGCCTCCATGCAATGTGCAGTACGACAACATGGGCAGCCAGGCAGCATATGCAGGCGGCAATGTACTACCAACCCTGTCGCACCTAGCTATAAGCGCAGGGCTGCCAACCGGTCCATACGTCTGGCAACCACTGCTACCCTCTCGCTCTGAAGTCTAACTCACTCTCTCTCTCTGAATTCCTATCATCTCATCTATCAACTTCTCTATTGATACTACATATTAAATGGAAGGTCTCGACATGGCTTAAAACAAAACCCACCACTGGTTAGCAAATGACGAGACCTTTGCAGAGATACAAAGAACATAGTTATACGTTGTCACACTCAATATAAGCAGCCAACACGGCACCGCACCGGCACACGGCACCGCACCGGCACACGGCACAGTGGAGTACCAAGGAGTACAATCAGGTTGCGTTGCCACGCACTGGGCGTCACACAGAGAAGAAGCAACAGCCTAGGAGCCACGTCGTAGCCTGGATGAGATGCCGTCTATCTTTCTCATTGCTCAGATCAGCACTACTATGCCTGCGGGGAACAAGAAGGTCTGCACCACAACCAGTGACGGTGGCAGAAGTAGACTACGAGGCAGCAGTGGCAGAGGGTCGCATTGGAAGGAGACTGGATTGAAGTTGCATGGTGTAGAATAGTAGTATCTGATGCTTGTGAAATTTAGTATGTGTACAATATTAAATATAAGGTAGTGGTGGTGGTGATGGTGGAGGTCCCAGCTTGGATGAAGTCCCACACCCCAAATGCTACAGAGAGGGAGTTGCTCGCACTTCCTCCTAGGTTAGGAGGGCTTGGAATCATCAATCCGGTGAGGAGGGCGACAACGGAACACGAGAACTCAGTAAAGATAACAGAATCTCTCACTGAACGCATCGTAGCGCAAGATCCTGACGGCGAAGTGGACCAGGCGGACATCTACAACATCAGAAAGACCATCACGTCAGAGAGGCAAAACTCACAGAAAAATGACCTGGCACAATTGATGCGACAACTTTCCCCGAGACTAACAAGAAAAGTACAAATAGCACAAGAAACGGGTGCTTCAAATTGGCTGACAACACTACCAATCAAGGCAAAAGGCTTCAATCTAAACAAACAAGAATTTAATGATGCTATTGCACTGAGGTATGATTGGCCGATTGAAGGACTGCCCGATCGATGCGTTTGTGGAATCAACAACGATGCAGACCACAGCATGATATGTAAGAAGGGATGATTCATCAGCATCAGGCACGATGAAGTAAGAGATGTAACGGCGAACATGCTCAGGGAGGTGTGTCGAGATGTGGTGCGCGAACCATCACTTATTCCCTTGGAGGGAGAGATCTTGCAGCACAGGACGGCCAACACATCCAACGAAGCACGAGTGGACGTTAGTGCAAGAAGTTTTTGGACAAGAGCACAGCGAGCATTCTTTGACGTAAGAATATTCGACCCAATGGCCCATAGCTACAGCGGGCTGTCTCTGGAGGCTGCACACAAGAGGAATGAACAAGAGAAGGTCAGGGCATATGGGGAAAGGATCTTAAATATCGAACATGGCAGCTTTACCCCACTAGTCTTCACCACATCTGGAGGGATGGGACCTAGGGCCCAGTGCTTCTATTCAAGGCTTGCAGAGATCATCGCAGAGAAGAAGAAACAGCCCAGGAGCCACGTTGTAGCCTGGATGAGGTGCCGTCTATCTTTCTCGTTGCTCAGATCAGCACTACTATGCCTGCGGGGAACAAGACTGTCTGCACCACAACCAGCGACGGTGGCAGAAGTGGACTACGAGGCAGCAGTGGCAGAGGGTCGCATAGGAAGGAGACTGGATTGAAGTTGCATGGTGTTGAATAGTAATATCTGATGCTTGTAAAATAAAATGTATGAACAATATTAAATAAAAACCAATGTAGTAGTAGTAATCCACGATGATGAGTCTGAGTGCTGACCCCGGAATAGTAAGTAGCTGAATGACTACGAAGTCCGATGCTTTGATGACTGTTCTGACCTGGTTTAGGGTCCAAAGAGGGGATGCACAGGCTGAGTGGTTTAAAAAAAAAAAAAAAAAAAAAAAAAAAAAAAAAAAAAGTAGAAGTAGAAGTAGTAGTAGTAGTAGTAGTGGTGG
>JBAKBP010025201.1:0-33803 GCA_037953745.1 Lithodes maja | reverse complement strand
GATGTTGGCTGTATGGTGTTGATTGAGAGACTAAAAGCCCGGCGTCCGATCGTTTCGCGAAATTACATATGGCTGCCGGCTCATAATAATTATAACCCATAACTTGGTTTCATGATACATCTAGAGCTGATGTAGATATTTATACATTACAGTTAATATTTAACCTATACTTAAGAATAAACTACAATACACAAAGAACCAGCCGAAATCGTACATGCGATACGATACCGCCAAATTCAAATGTCCTATTGGACCTAAAACTGTCGGGATCATTACCCTATTCCCGACAATACTTTTATTACTTTTTAAGCCAACAATACTGGGAGAAAAGTATCTCATAAAATTAAACCCAACCTTTAAAAATAATATTCAACCCATGAGTCAATAAATTACATAAATAAACATAACAGATTGTTTTTTCCACATTTAATTCTCTATGTGGGACAAGTCTGCCTTAAAAAACAAAGCGGTCTCCAGTATATTTTGGGATAAAGCTTGAATACTCGAGAACAGCTTGTAATTTGTATAGACAGACGATTAAATTTCACTTATAACATATTTAATAGCCCATAGGGACACCCATATAGGAACGAATGATGGAAAGGCATGTAATAAAGGACAAAGGTGGATGTATGAGGGGAAGAGATACACTCTCCCTCATATACTGGCAGTGACTGACTTGCATATTTTTGCAGGCCTCCAGGCGGCAGGCCCAGGGAGTGTAACATGCTAGATAGCGCCAGGAAATTAAATGCTTTCATTATTCTATAAAGATATTGAAAACAAACTTTACTTATATATATTCAAACAACAACATAAATATAATTTAAAAGACCTAAATAGGTTAATTTTGTCAGTAGGCCAATTATTGGGAATATCCGGAGACCTATAGTTATAAATTAGGAAATGCCTGGGCTCTGACGTGCAGTGGAGAGTTGCCAGCGGTAGCCAGATTTGGGGACTTTTGTCCGAGCCTTAGAAAAATAGAGTCATGACTTCTTAGCGCGATTGTACAATCATTCCAACTGCATTATCGGAGGCTATGAATATGTGAATGGAAATAGTAATTAATGGGGCACTTAACCCTAGGGAAGGCCTCTCGATAAAATATATATATATATATATATATATATATATATCCACAACTACAAAAGACTTCCGTTCTTTAAAGTCTCCCTACCTTTCCCAGACCTAAGTGTTTCCCAGGTAACATAAGACAACTACCGCTACCCCCAACCACCTCCTTCGTCAACCTCCTCCCCCCACCCCCCTCCCTCCCCATTCTCCACGCAACTAGAGATGTCTTAACAAATTAAACAACAGGTCACAGCTAGCACAATTCTCAGGCCCATTATCTCAAGCTTAATATTCATTAGAGTAATGACCAGAATATATTTTAAACCAGATATTCTTTTTGCTTGGTAGTTTGTTTTGTAGAATCAGACTAAAACATATATACATCCGAAAGTTATATATGCTCAGAGTCGTGCCAAAAGCAATTCTCAGTGTGTGTGGGCCGGCAATTCAGAGCCTTCTTCGTGGGGTTTACCGGAAAGTAACACAAGAAGAAGGAAACTTTTAATGGTGTTTATCCAGGGTGGGTCTGTGCATGCAAAGCTGACATTTTACCCTAGTATGCATAATGAAAAAAAAAAAAAAAAAAGATACTCGAGGTGGTGAATATATTTACATCTTAACTCCTTGAGGATTATGCCGCACTGAGATAGTTATTTTGGCTATCATTAGACGATTTTATACAACTTAGAAGGATTTTGTGGGTATTAACTATCAATTAACTCTGACTTCCATATACTCTTTCGAATCTGAATAACATTTATTAATAATAGCCAGACAAGAGAAAAGAAATGCGGAATAATAATACAAATAATAATAATAATTATTATTATTATTATTATTATTATTATAACAATAACAGTTACTTGTATCATAACATCCATCACAAGAAAAATTGAACATTCACAAATAAATATACGTAACTAAATATATAAATAAATATACATAGGCCTACGTAACAAAAATTGCTGTCTATCAATCAATTTGCCTTTTCATGAGGCATTGTGTTTCCTCATGGTAGAAAAAAATGTGGGTGAAATAAATTGGTATGGTCCAGCCCATAGCTCCACATGTACCCGGGTCAGGCTTACGGGCAGAGGTGAAAATACGATGAATAATGGGATACCTCCACCAATACATGTCAAAATTTAACCCCCCCCCCCCCCACTCTCTCTCTCCCTCTCTCTTTCTCTCTCTCTCTGTGAACATATATATACAATCGGCCATAAAACTCGGTGCATAACATTTTGGTATCATTGTTGGTCGTTACTTTTTTGTTTATTTATCTATGTATTTATTTTATAGTTTCCTAGCTAAACCTGCAGCAAGCTTATAAAAACACTCCCTTCAAGAAAAATTTGTATATTATTCGATAGAAAAATGTCCCGGCCGAAAGTCAATTCCTTCTAGCATTACAGGCTCGCTACCGCTCGCCAGGAACAAATCGACACCTAAATGGCACGAAAGGTCTTTATATTGACAAAGAAATGGGGCGAAAGGTCTTAAAATCGTCTTGTCAAAACCTCAAATTGTGAACGTCGACGCATCTGTTGTGCTAATAAAGAATAATAAAGGTACAAAAATAATACTTGCATTAATATACAGACCTCCAGCTCAATCAGTGCAAACTGACAGAGAAATTTACGAACAAATTGCAGATGTAAGTAACTCACAAGATACCGTAATTTTTGGCGACTTTAATTTACCTGTGACCAAGTTGGGCGATACTCTTACTTCACACTCCGGACATGACTTGTATACGAACTTGCAAGAGAGTTCGCTTTATCAATTTGTTCGAACGCCAACCCGTGGTAATAACGTTCTTGACATTGTACTTGCAACAAAAGAAGAATTAATAGAGAATTTGAATGTTGGTGATGAATTCAGTAACAGCGACCATCGTACGATAAATTTCACTTTAAAGTTTACTAGTAACAAACCAAATAGTAGCATCGAAAAAGTCCCTAATTTCAAGAAAGCAAACTTCCATAAACTTAGAGCTATGTTTAAAGAAACTGACTGGAGCTTTTTAATTCACAATAACGACATAAATACATCTTGGAAGTTATTCGAAGCCACTTACCTAAAAACAGTGCAAGACTGCATACCATCGAAAATACGGCGTCCAGGCCATAATAATAAGCCCAAATGGTGGAATACAGATATTTCAAACTGCCTGCTTGCTAAAAAAAATGCTAATGATAGATTAAAATCCTCACAAAATGACGAAGAACGGGTGAAATTTGTAGAGCTACGACGCAAAGCCAAAAAGTTAATTAAGCAAAGTAAAAAGACCCTAGAGTTACATATTGCGAATCAAAGTAAAACAAATCCGAAAGAATTCTATAGTTATATCAGAAAGAAAAAAGTAGTTACTTCAACTGTTGGACCATTAGTCGATGAAAATGGAGAATACACCAAAGACGAAGTACAAATGAGTAATGCCCTCAATACCTTCTTTGCATCAGTTTTTACAACAGAAGACCTCAGTGATATCCCTACACCATCGCCGATTCAGATTGATAATTCAGATGTTCTAAGCAATATCACCGTTACAGAGAGAGAAGTATTGAATTGTTTAGATAAACTCAAGGTAAATAAAACGCCTGGACCTGATACAATCTCGCCTAGAGTTCTAAAGGAAGCAAAGGATGAGCTCTCCAAACCACTGACATTACTATTCAATAAATCCTTGCAGTCTGGAACTATCCCCGATCAGTGGAAGCTAGCCAACGTAACACCGATATTCAAAAAAGGCAGCAAATCCCTACCCAGTAACTATCGTCCAATTAGCTTAACCTCAGTTGTATGTAAAATGCTAGAAATGGTCATACGAGACAGACTCGTAAATCACTTAGAAGAAAATAACATACTTAAAGATACTCAACACGGCTTTCGTAAAAAACGTTCCTATTTAACAAACCTCTTAGACTTCTTCCACGATATCCTCAACCTCTACGATGAGAGTAAAGCTGTAGATATTATATATACCTTGATTTTCAAAAGGCCTTTGACAAAGTTCCCCACAAACGTTTACTGCTAAAACTAAAAGCGCATGGAATACAAGACGGTGTGTTGAAATGGATAGAAAATTGGCTCAGCGACAGAAAGGAAAGAGTAGTCATAAACGGTAAGGCATCTAAATGGACCAATGTAAGTAGCGGGGTACCCCAGGGATCGGTATTAGGACCAATTCTCTTTCTAATTTACATCAACGACATAGATGAGGGTCTCACATGTACAATCTCAAAATTTGCTGACGATACAAAAATTGCAAATAGCGTACTCTCAAAAGAACAAGTTGACGATATGCAACACAATCTAGATAAATTGTCATGTTGGGCCCAAATTTGGCAAATGACTTTCAATGCGAATGAATGTAAAGTACTACATATCGGATACCTAAATGAGAAAGCAAACTATTCGATGAATGGCACTCAGCTTAAGAATGTAAACAGAAACCGATCTGGGAGTAACAATATCGAGTAACCTAAAACCGAGTCAACAATGTTCAGAAGTTGTTAAGAAGGCAAACAAAATAATTGGCTTTATAGGCAGGTCATTTGAGCATAAATCCAAAGAAGTTATCCTAACCCTTTACAATTCCTTAGTCCGCCCTCTTCTGGAATACTGCGTTCAATCCTGGTGCCCTTATTACCAAAAAGATATAAACAAGCTAGAACGAGTTCAACGTAGAATTACCAAAATGATACCTAGCCTAAAGAACAAACCATACGAAGAGCGTCTTAGAGAATTAAATCTATTTCCTTTAACCCAGCGCAGATTAAGAGGTGACTTAATTCAAGTGTTCAAAATCATCAAAGGCATCGACAATATGAACTGTAGTAAGTACTTCACTATCGACCAATCTAATTACACGCGGGGAAACGGTTGCAAAATTATTGGTAAATCTTTTAACTCACACGAATCTAAGAATTTCTTCTTCAATCGAGTTGTCAACTTGTGGAATGGGCTTCCCCGAAACGTTATAGACTGCATCACCGTTGATTCATTTAAACTCCGCCTGGACAAATATCTTGCATCAAACCCGTGACTGACTGCGTTTGTAAATGAATAACTTTATTTTATCCCCCCCTCAGTTACTAACCCATCTGTCCCCTACTAACTTCCTAATCCTGCCACGGACATTAGTTCCAGGGCAGTAATTCCCTTTCCAATGTTCCCTTACCCACTCTAAACCACTGTTTGGACACTTGATCCTCAGTGTTTTGGAGGACAAGCAACCTAGAAGGGTCACTAGATATGTTGTTGCTTGATTTCCTTTGTACTCCTTTGTACTTTGTAGGTGAACGTCTTAAAATCTCATACCTAATGGGGCTAAATATGAGGGAGAAAAAGCAACTACCTTCCACATAAATGGCCACCCTGCTGGTTCTAAAAAATGAAAACAGTTGCAACATTTTTACCGTGAGCTAGGCCAGAGCAGCGGCAGAGGATCAATTGCAACATCACGAGCTCAGAATATAGCAAAAGATGGAGAACGAATTTTTGCCAATTGTGTTCTGGCTGTGTGTGTGTGTGTGTGTGTGTTGCATGTGTATGTGTATATGTGTGAGTGTGTGTGTATGTATGTGTGTGTTGTGTGCATGTGTGTGTGTGTGTGTGTGTGAAGAAGACAAGAGACACAGCTACCTGTAACAAGTATCCCCCCTAAATTTGGAAGTGATAGAGAGCTATATTTAAACCATTCAGCACCAGAGACGTCCTTCTAACCCTATTCTGGCAACTATTAGATGATTTTATTCAGCTTAGGAAAGACCTCTAGCCATAATAAAGGCCGCGTCATACAGAACTCGAATGTCGCGCGACCTATCCCCGAACACGATGACTTGCATTTTTGAGGCGAATGCATCCGATATTGTCCCGATGTTGGTCAAAGAAGAACATCCCCAGATAATGCCCCGACATTCCCAAACTATGCCCCAAACAAGACTCAAATGTAACTAGACACTCCCGACCGATTTACGTTAAAGACACGAACATTAGAGGAATATAATCCGATGCATGCCAGAGCAAGACCCGATCAAAACTCGAATGTGCCAAGAATCAGCCGACAAACATTTAACGGTGTTTACACCAGAACCTACCTTGACCCGATACAAAAGATATTATGAGGAACACCAGAGGATCACCGGCCGCATCTGCCCGACCATCAGAAGACCTTAACACGACACTAGAAGAATGTGTGACGAACGCCTGTACCTGCCCTATATAAACAGGGTGTGGTCGCACACATGCCAGTCGCACATCATGCATCACCACGGTAACATGGCGCTCCCGGAGGTCTACCCACCCACGGAGGAGGAGTTGGAGATGGCCATTTTTTATCAGGAGCTTGTTGTAGCCCACCTAAACCACATGCTACTCATCACCACCATCCTGAAGAACGAGCGTCAGCGCAATGTAAGACGTAGGACACCACGAAGCTGCAGCGTCAAACCTTGGATCGCCCAGAGAGCCACATATGGACACTACCACCAACTACTGAAGGAGCTAGTGGACACTGACGGAACCACCTACAAGTATTATCTGCATATGGACGAGGACCTATTCAATGACATTGTACGCCGTCTGAAACCCAGGATCAAGAAGGAGATAACAAATTGGAAGAAGCTCCTGGAACCAGGTTTGAGATTGGCCATGACACTACGATTTTTGGCCACAGGGGAGGCATACAAGAGCATGTCCTTAAACTTTCGTGTAGGTGCAAACACAATCTCCCTGGCAGTACGTGAGACATGCGAGGCTATAATCCAGGAGTATATGGAAGAGGTTATTGTGTGCCCATCAACACCCGAAGGTTGGAAACAGGTTGCCAAGGGTTTCGAAGAGAGGTGGAACTTCCGGCACACCATAGGGGCAATCGATGGCAAGCACATAGCCATACAACCTCCAGGAAACTGCGGCTCCCTCTACTACAACTACAAACATTACCACTCCATTGTTCTCCTGGCAGTGGTTGATCACCTGGGCAAGTTTATGTACGTGGACGTGGGAGCGAACGGTTCCGCATCTGATGGTGGCATCTTCCAGGTGAGCGACATCCGGCAGGTCCTGGAGGATGGTGCCGCAGGCTTGCCGGAAGCAGAGCCATTTCCCGGAGAGGACGGTCCAGTGCCCTACTTCCTCGTTGCGGATGACGCATTCCCCATGAGGGATTGGTTACAGAAACCCTACCCTCACAGAGGACTGGATGAAACCAAGAGAAACTACAACTACAGACTCTCCCGGGCCAGGAGGCAGGTGGAGAATGCCTTCGGTATGCTGGAAAACCGCTTCAGGTGTCTACTCACAACCATGAACATTCACCCCAGCACCGTGGAGAAGGTAGTCATCGCCTCTTGTATACTCCACAACCTCCTCATAGACAAACGGCAAGGGCAACAAGGACAAGCATCTCAGCGTCAGGAGAACATGGAATAAGGTGACTGGACCAGGGACCCTTGGATGGACTACAACCACTGCTGCGGCAGAGGGGACCAGCTACTGCCAAACTACACAGTGTGTCGCCCCACGCTGCTCCCTCGCTTCTCTATTTATCTTCTCTGTCGAGTGGAAATTTCCGCGTGCCATGTGTACCACCCGATACAGACAAGATGCTTCTGCTGATGTTCGGGGTAAATTCCAGTCTTTATCGTCTCTCATTCCTGTCATACGAGTTGTGTTCTTCCCAAAATCTTCAATAGACTCGCTTGATCTTGCCTTATTCCTCTATTTATCGGGGGAATGTCTTCTTTTATTCGAGTATACCATCTCTCATTCGGTTGTAATTATGGTTAATGTCGCCTTATATTCATACGAATCGGTTAATGTCTGCTTATGTTCGGCTAGATCGAGTTAACTTCGTCAATGAAAATAACAGACTAACAACGGCCGAAACGAAATAACGTGACCCGAATGAAAGCCGAACATAACCAGAATGAGAACCGACAAATTTTTAACGGTTTTTACACACGAATATCTGCTAGAAGTTAACGCATGCACTATCTTCTGGCCGAACCCCAGGATGTTCGGCTGCACCCCTGAACATCCCCGGAGCTTCCCCCGAATCAACGAGAACATTGGCCGAATTTACCCGAATTTACCCGAACATTTGAAAATTTGAATTTTTTTTGTAAGTCATCCTGTTCGGGGGTAGGTCGCACGACGTTAGAGTTCTGTATGACGCAGCCTTAAGGCTTCAAACAATCTCAACCAACCCTTGTAACTACCATAGATCCTTCCTAAGCTGCATAATAACGTCTATATATAGCTAGACTAAAATCTAACACGTCGCTGGTACTCAAAGGGTTAAGGTGCGTTAGAGTCAACCAGGCTGGAACCACGAAGTTTGAAGCCTTTTAAGTCGTAGGATGAGGGAAAGACAACCTCACACAACCTATATCCCAACCACAGAACATTATTATGAGAGTTTGACCGAAATACATAATTAACCCTTTGAGTGCCAGCGACGTGTGGTATATTTAAGTTTAGCTATATTTAGACGATATTGTGCAGCTTAGGAAGGATCTATGGTAGTTCAAAGAATTGGTTGAGACAGTTTGAAGTCATATTATTGCTAGAGGTCCTTCCTAAGCTGAATATAATAGTCTACTAGTTGCCAGAATATGATGAAAGGACGTCCCTGGTACAGAACGGGTTAACAATGCTGCAAAAATAATTAATATACTATAATTACCCTAGAATATAATTTGAATCATCTAAAATTGTCAAAAGACCCTCCCGACAATTAAAGGGGAGGCAGTTGGTTTGCCGAGTCCTCTGTCTCCCTCATGTTTAGCCCTATTAGTTATGAGATTTCAAGACTTTCGCCCCATTAGTTTGGTGATTTTCAAACCTTTTGCCCCATTTCTTTTTCAATATTAAGACCTTTCGTGCCATTTAGGTGTTGATTTATTTCCTGGCGAGCGATAGCGAGCCTTTATTTGAAGAGGAATCGGCCTTCGGTCGGGACATTTTCCTACCAAAAAATGTACACATTTATATCGAAGGGGGGATTTGTGGGTGTTTTTTCAAGTTTGATAGAGGTTCAGAGAGCAAACTAAACCCCTTCCTTAAACCATTGAGCCGAACCAGTAAATTATGCTGCACAATACCGTCTAGGCTCCCTTAACCCCTAAGTGTCGGCGCGCAACATAAGTAGAGTATAATAAATCTGGACTATCTGGCGGCGCTCGACATAGGTCGTGTGGCAATTTCAGCACGTAATGTTGCTGAGAGAGAGAGACAAGTGGTGGCAGGAGAGTAGCGAGCGTATGACTGCTCCAGACCACCGCGGCGAACCTACTGACACGAATCCCACCTCCTCCCTCCCTCTCTCACTCGCTACATACGGAATTGTATGGGGAAAGTGCCGAATTACATGCTTTTTGCACTCGCGTTGCGCGGTTGTTGCAAGAAAACTAGCCATCATAAAAGGATCGTTATGGTGTCATTGGAAAGCTCTGTTTATGCCCTTTCAGGATAGATACTTGTTTTACGCTCTTGGTCTTATTTAGGCATGACAATGATCACGTAAACAGCCCTATTTTGGCTAAAAACACCCTGCTGGGCGGTACATATAAATAAACCGCTAGCCCGCTAATCTAGTGTTAATATACCTGTATATCCTGCTCTATAAAACTGGATAAAACATCATACCAATTATAACTGTCCTCAGGGTATTTACCTTGGTGAAGCGTTGAATATCCTCCAAAGACAGCTGCCACGGTTACTGCCTCCATCTGTAAAAACACAAAGAAAACAGGTTGTACTTAACCCCTTCTGTACCGGCGACGTCCTTTTAACTTTAATCTGGCTACTATCAGACGATTTTATTAAGCTTATAAAGGGCCTCCAGCAATTAACAGGCTTTAAATTATCTCACTTATCCATTTTTGCAACCTCAGATCCTTCTTAAACTGCACAAAATCGTCTAAATATAGAAAGAATAAAATTATAATTACGTTGCCGTACCGGCAACGTAATTATAATGTTATTCTCCTCCCGATAATCCTCCCGATAATCGGGAGGATAAAATTGGGTTTGAACAAAACATAAAAAAAACACACAAACAAATTTAAATTTCTATGAAAACATTGGTATTAATAAATACGCTCAATGTAATGAAATTATATATAATATAATTATGTATATTTATATATTATTTATTGTTATATATTATATATATATTATATATAATTATATATAATATATATATATTTGAATATAATAATATAATATTTGGTATTGATAAATACGGTCAATGTAATGAATTATCTCAATGTAATGACAGATCCCAAGGTTAAGGCCTTGGGTTTGAACAAAACATAAAAACACAAACAAATTTAAATTTCTATGAAAACATTCCACACTGATATTTGGTATTGATAAATACGCTCAATGTAACTTAATATATATATATTATATAATTATATTATAATTATTCTACAAATTATAATTTACATATTTTATACTGATATCATGATACAGTGATTTGATAAACACTGATATTTGGTATTGATAAATACGTTCAATATAATTTTTGTTTTCCATTACATTGAGCGTATTTATCAATACCAAATATTCCACACTGATATTTGGTATTGATAAATACGCTCAATGTAATGAATAAAATACGAACAAAACATACAAACACAAACAAATTTCAATTTCTATGAAAACATTCCACACTGGTATTTGGTATTGATAAATACGTTCAATGTACCAAATTATTCAATTACATTGAGCGTATTTATCAATATCAAATATCAGTGTTGTATTGTATTCATTACATTGAGCGTATTTATCAATACACTGACATATCCCAAGGTTAAGGCCTTGGGTACGAACAAAACACAAACAAATTTTAATTTCTATAAAAACATTTCACACTGATATTTGGTATTGATAAATACGCTCAATGTAATGAAATCAAATATTTAGACGATTTTGTGCAGTTTAAGAAGGATCTGAGGTTGCAAAAATGGATAAGTGAGATAATTTAAAGCCTGGTAATTGCTGGAGGCCCTTTATAATACCAAATATCAGTGTGGAATGTTTTCATAGAAATTTAGAAATGGATAAATATATTTATATATATATAAATATAAAATATATATAAATATATATATATATACGGTATATATATATATATATTTTTGTTTTTTCTTGAATACATACGAGGTTGAAAGAAATGGCAATTTCTGCGTTGGAAATTGTATTATTCAAAGTTTCCAGGTCTCTGAGTTTTCGCTGGGTGGCAGGAAGTAGATGAAGGAGATGAGCAAAATTCATGGTGGTACAGGGTTACATAAATGTAAATGATACAGGATATACGACGCGTTTCACTGGACAACCAGCATTATCAAGTAAGGATGGAATGATATAAAACGTAAACAGGAAGGGTATATATAGAGGGTGGAGGAGGGTGTTTTTCGCCTCCTCTGATCTTCCACCCTCTATATATACCCTTCCTGTTTACCTTTTATATCATTCCATCCTTACTTGATAATGCTGGTTGTCCAGTGAAACGCGTCGTATATCCTGTATCATCATTTACATTTATGTAACCCTGTACCACCATGAATTTTGCTCATCTCCTTCATCTACTTCCTGCCACCCAGCGAAAACTCGTCAGAGACCTGGAAACTTTGAATAATAAAATTTCCAACGCAGAAATTGCCATTTCTTTCAACCTCGTATGTATTAAAGAAAATTTATTACCTGGCTTTACTAACATATATATATATATATATATATATATATATATATATATATAATATACAAATATATATAATACAAATATAAAAGATATAGAAATAGAAGAGGTTAATCATTCTGCCAAAACAGGATTTTCTTTCTGCATTAATTTTACTAATATAACAGTATAAGAGTACGTAAACAAGTCCAATATTCTTAGATTAGTGTATTTATTGCAATTGGTATACTTCCAATTCCTATACTTTTTATACTGCCTTTTAAGCTGCTCGTGTGACACCTCTTATTACGGAAGGGGGGTGCCCTGCTTTTGTTCTCTCCTTTTCTCTCTTTTTCAGGCTTGTATCCATTCGGCCCCATTCAGCATACTGTTTTAAGACTTTTATCCCCATCCAGTTGTCCATTTCTTCCTGTCGAGCGACAGCGAGCCAGTATTGTATGGAGAAATCCGGCTTCGCAGGAGACATTTTTCTATCGAAAAATTTATAAATTTAGCCTGCTGTCAAAAACATTAAAAAAAATGCTGGCTCGCTACCACTCGCCAGGAAAAATCGACACCTCGATGGAGATAAACGTCTTAAAACAGTAGGCTGAATGGGGCCGAATGGATACAACCCAGAGAGAAAAAAAATAACGAGGAGGGCCCCCTTAATATCGGCTATGCAAAATTATAGAAAGGCAGCGTTACCAATTTCTGCCAGGTTAGCTTGAATACAATTTAGTTTTCGTTCTATACCTTACAGGGATGAACAATTAACCCCTTCTATACCGGCCACACTTCTTCAGTATACTCTAGCTAAAGTTGGACGTGTTTTGTGCAGTTTAAGAAGGATCTGTCAAGTGAGATAGTTGGATACATGATAGTTGTTGGGGCCCTTTTTAACTGAATAAAATCGTTTAATAGTAGCCAGAATAAAGTTAAAAGGACGGCACCGGTAATGAAGGGGTTAAGAATATGATGTCTAGCGTAATGACATGTATTGATATTATAACGCTATAGTCCGTTCATTCTAGGTTGGGCAGAAATCGTAACCTCTAACCTCTCATAATGCAATAAAGGACTAGAGTAATCGAGCTAATATGTCCACCAAATAGGAAGCCTTGGTTAAGGAATAGGTGTGGACATTGACAGCTAATATGCTATAGCCCCTTTTGAGTTACAGACGTTAAAGTTTACGATCTTTGCCCAACCTAGAATGAACGGACTATAGTCGTTTTGCCCACATTGTATTTCACACATATTTCAAGTACAATAACCTAGCCCAAACTTAAGTTATTCTAACCTTAAGGGGGGATGGGCGTATATATTTGTTTATATATTTATCTTTTTATTGTTAATATTTTTATTTTTTTTAGTTTCCTCCCTAGACCTCCATCAAACTTTTAAAAACACTCCCAAGATAAATTTGTAATTTTTTCGGTAGAAAAATGTCACGGCCGAAGTCCGGTTACTACCATATTACAGGCTCGCTATCGCTCGCAATGCAACACAAATCGATACCTAAATTGTACGAAAGGTCTTAAAATTGATAAAGAAAGAGGCGATATGTCTTAAAATCGACAAACTAATGGGGCAAACGTCTAAAAATTTCAAAAGCAAAGGGAGAAGGGGACCAGAAAAACGACCAATGTCCCCTTAATATAAGCTAAATATATATAATATAAGTTAAATTTTACAATCTACTCTTACAAAAACCAAAGATAACCTAACGTTCAAGATGTAGGTGTAATATAACAGAAATATGGGCGAACTGTCTCCTGGACGAACTGACCAATCAATTTAAATTTTCAACAACCCACCAATTAACTTACAAATAAAAAAAATCAATGAAACTAATGAATACATGTGGTACTCCAAGGATTCGAACCTAGGATACTCACACCGAAATCCCGCGCACTAACCATTAAGCTATCAAGACAGTTAATTAATAAGGGAGATGAATGGTTGCAACATCGACCTACAATACTATTCCTCCTGCAATCATTAGCACCGGGAGCAGTCGTAACATGATTTCCCTCAATTATCAGGACGCACTCTTTCTATTGCCGACTCGCTCCTCTTATGCACCCTTCCTGTTCTGATTTGACCATCATCATCATCATCCTCATCATCACCATCATAATCAACATCATCACCATCATAATCAACATCATCACCATCATAATCAACATCATCACCATCATAATCAACATCATCACCATCATAATCAACATCACCATCATAATCAACATCATCACCATCATAATCAACATCATCAATATCATCATCATCATCTTCATCATCACCATCAT
This sequence comes from Lithodes maja, assembly GCA_037953745.1. Taxonomy (NCBI): domain Eukaryota; kingdom Metazoa; phylum Arthropoda; class Malacostraca; order Decapoda; family Lithodidae; genus Lithodes; species Lithodes maja. Next base: position 19,718 of record JBAKBP010025201.1, on the reverse strand, counting down.
CATAATCAACATCATCAACATCATCATCATCATCATCATCAACATCATCATTATCAACATCATCATTATCAACATCATCATTATCAACATCATCATCATCAACATCATCATTATCAACATCATCATTATCAACATCATCATCATCAACATCCTCATCATCATAATCAACATCATCAACATCAACATCATCATTATCAACATAATCATCATCATCATCATCATCTGTTTCGTTGATCTCCCTTTTTCACTAGATCAAACTGCTCCTTTGTTCGTATGCAATAACTGTGAAATGAAAAGACATGATATTCCCTGCGTCTTTACTAAATACACATTACTGTATATTACATCAACATTACCAATATTAAAAATATTCACAATATTATTTTGGTATCTCTGTTTTCGTTTAATGTGATTGTATCTTCTATACATAGACTCCTTTAAAGGAGTTTATGCTTCTATATGATATTTTGATTAACATATACAGTGATATCATAAATACAATTTGAGAGAGGAACGGAACTACGCAGAAAACTGTACTACCATCTGTCCTCTCCATAATATTTACACCAAAGGAATACACAGAGAAACAAGCATCAACTGTCCAATGATTCCTACTGGTATATATATTAGAATGTGGTGCCTGTAAATGTAATGTCTGCCACAGAAAGCAACTGGAGTGGTTGTTGTGTTCGTGTTGACTTTGGGACAACAATCGAGTTACTCGGATAAACACGCCTTCACTTGGGGACATTACATTGTTTGGGTTGTGGTGCAGCCGACGATATTGTTAGGTAATTTGCATTATGAGTTAACCATAACTTATTTTGTATTTAACAACAGTCAAACAGTCAATGATCTCAGACTTAAACAGTAAAACTTATCTAAGTGTTCAGTTCCTTACAAGGCCGGATTCTTTATCTATCAATTATCTACAATAATCAACAACTTATACATCTTAATTGTTATTAAACCACCAGTTAACTGTTCATCTATCTCTCTAAGTGTCTGTTTTTGTTTTACAGTTTCAGTTAGTAATTTAAGTAACAACATTTTGTGTTCCAAGAATATAATTTACACACGAGTATACAGTAGGTTCAAACATTAGACTGTTGATGTACTCTAATTAAAACCATGCATTTTTCTACTTCTACATTGTCAATTTCAATGTTATAGGATATTGAATTTGAGAGAGAGAGAGAGAGAGAGAGAGAGATAACCTTAACGTATTATACAGGTAATAGGAGCTGAGGCCGCGGGAAGAAAAATAGGAATAATATGATTTTCTGGTAGCCGCTCATTTGGGGGGATGGTTGATTTTGGTTAGCCCCCTTCCCTCTCATGTTTAGCACTATTACTTTACAGACTTTAAGACGTTCGACCCATTAGTTTGGCGATTCTAAGACTATTCGCACCAATTATTTGTCAATATTAAGACCTTTCTTGCCTCTTACGTGTCTATTTATTTCCTGGCGAGCTGTAGTGAGCATGTAAATTAGGAGGAATTATACCGAAAAATGTACACATTTATCTAGAAGGGGAATCTTGGGGATGTTTTTTTAAGCTTCATGGAGGTCTATTGAGGAAACTAAAACAAAATAATTAAAAAGGCAAATAAATAATCAAATAAATATGCCGATCCCCCCCTATCCCCCCCCCCTTATTTTCATTATAATGCGGTCGAATAAATTGTTGCAGCTACTATAGACAAGGTAAAGGAACAATGAAAACATATATATGTGTTTTACTGTAAACAAATTGTACATAACTATAAAGGTAGATACATAGATAGATGGATACAATAGACAGACTGATATACCGTAGATAAGATATATCATAAAAACAGATATGGATAGAACATAATAATTGATATTGGTTCAGGAGTAATTTATCGAGAGGACTTCCCTAGTGGTAAAGGCCCCATTAATTGCTCTTTCCATTCACATATGCATAGCCTACGTGAGTTGCAGTTGGGATGTGTGTACATGCTTAGATTGATATGCAGGATTCGAAGTTGCATAATAAATCGTAGGCAGTGTCCACCATTCTTTAACTGTCTTTGTGGCGTAATGCATAAGGTGTTGATTTTCGGTGTGAGCGTCCTGGGTTCGAATCCACGGACTGCCACATGTGTGTGTTAAACTTCATTAATCGATTTTAGGAGTAGAGTTGGTTGTTGGATAGAACATAATAAACAAGTTGAAGAAAGAGAAAACAGTTAGATAGAGCTAAAGAAAACAGCAAAAACATTTCACCTTAACGAAAACTCGCTTCTAAGTTTCCTTCTAACGTCAAAAGATATTAATCAGCATTAAGAAACATCAAAGACTATAACCCAATAAACAGGTTACGTGTGTATAACGTTTGACACTTATGCTGCTGTGGTTATATCTCAACGTTTCTGAAATTACGTCTAAAGACGTTTTTATAATGTTTTAATGACACCATTATTGACCTAACTTCACATAGTGTAAACACGTTGTCACAACATTCTAAGTTAGTAACTACAAATCGTGTGTCATAACTTATAGGTTACACTATTTTATTCTTTGGCAAGTGCCAAAATAGGAATGACATAATGTGATAATGCGACTGGTATTGAACAAACAAGAAAAATGTAAATTTAACGACTGTAGTCTATATAATGGCAACGTTATTTTGTTTTTTGTTTTTTTGGCAATATCAAAGAAACGTCTATTGTGATGTTGTGAACACGTAAAAGGGAACCTAAGTAGGAAGGTTGTATAATACACGTGTAAAAAAATGGTCTATCTGGTATCATTGAATGTATTTTCACTACAAACAAAGAAATAAAAAATAAATAAAAAATCCGTGTATATTATTTATGTAGAGTAAAAGTTAAACGTTTTGTTATATTAATACTAATATATCACATCTACAACTACTACTACGACATCTACTACTAAAACGTTTGGCACTTATATATTATAGAGGTGTAGTACTATTACAATGGTTTCTAACAAAAAGTCATATCAACGTTTTTAAGAGGTTCTAATATAACATACATTAATGACATTACCAAACATACTGTTAACACGTCCATAACGTATTTTTAGTAAATACAAAACGTGTTTCATAACCTATGGAATACATTGTTTGTTTATATCTTTGACACGTGCCAACATATGAATTAAACACGGTGATAATGAAACCTGTATTGAACAAACAAGAACAATGTAAATAAAACATTGCTAGTCTACATAATGACAAGTTAATGTTTGATATTTGGTAATACAATGTAAACGTCCATAGGGTCTGGAGCCACAATATCATTAGCTTGCTATATGAGGTCTGACCGGTATGGAGGTCACAATATTGACATAGGGGTACACTGTATCGGCTATGGTACACCAGGTACACGTTATATTAATAGTGGATTGTGTTGAGGGTTGGGGATAGGGTCTGGAGCCACAATATCATTAGCTTGTTATATGAGGTCTGACCTGTTTGGAGGTCACAATATTGACATAGGGGTACACTGTACCGGCTATGGTACACCAGGTACAAGTTATAATAATAGTGGATTGTGTTGAGGGTTGGGGATAGGGTCTGGAGCCATAATATCATTAGCTTGCCATGTAAGGTCTGACCGGTATGGAGGTCACAATATTGACATAGGGGTACACTGTACCGGCTATGGTACACGAGGAACTCGTTATATTAATAGTGGATTGTGTTGAGGGTTGTGGATAGGGTCTGGAGCCATAATATCATTAGCTTGCTATGTAAGGTCTGACCGGTATGGAGGTCACAATATTGACATAGGGGTACACTGTACCGGCTATGGTACACCAGGTACAAGTTATAATAATAGTGGATTGTGTTGAGGGTTGGGGATAGGGTCTGGAACCATAATATCATTAGCTTGCCATGTAAGGTCTGACCGGTATGGAGGTCACAATATTGACATAGGGGTACACTGTACCGGCTATGGTACACCAGGTACAAGTTATAATAATAGTGGATTGTGTTGAGGGTTGTGCATAGGGTCTGGAGCCACAATATCATTAGCTTGCTATAGAAGGTCTAACCGGTATGGAGGTCACAATATTGACATAGGGGTATACTGTACCGGCTATGGTACACCAGTTACTCGTTATATTAATAGTGGATTGTGTTGAGGGTTGTGGATAGGGTCTGGAGCCATAATATCATTAGCTTGCTATGTAAGGTCTGACCGGTATGGAGGTCACTATATTGACATAGGGGTACACTGTACCCGCTATGGTACACCAGGTACTCGTTATATTAATAGTGGATTGTGTTGAGGGTTGTGGATAGAGTCTGGAGCCATAATATCATTAGCTTGCTATGTAAGGTCTGACCGGTATGGAGGTCACAATATTGACATAGGGGTACACTGTACCGGCTATGGTACACCAGGTACTCGTTATATTAATAGTGGATTGTGTTGAGGGATGTGGATAGGGTCTGGAGCCACAATAGCATTAGCTTGCTATATGAGGTCTGACCGGTATGGGGGTCACAATATTGACATAGGGGTACACTGTACCGGCTATGGTACACCAGGTACAAGTTATAATAATAGTGGATTGTGTTGAGGGTTGGGGATAGGGTCTGGAGACATAATATCATTAGCTTGCTATAGGAGGTCTGACCGGTATGGAGGTCACAATATTGACATAGGGGTACACTGTATCGGCTATGGTACACCAGGTACACGTTATAATAATAGTGGATTGTTTTGAGGATTGTGGATAGGATCTGGAGCCATAATATCATTAGCTTGCTATGTAAGGTCTGACCGGTATGGAGGCCACAATATTGACATAGGGGTACACTGTACCGGCTATGGTACACCAAGTACTCGTTATATTAATAGTTGATTGTGTTGAGGGTTGTGGATAGGGTCTGGAGCCATAATATTTTTAGCTTGCTATGTATGGTCTGACCGGTATGGAGGTCACAATATTGACATAGGGGTACACTGTACCGGCTATGGTACACCAGGTACTCGTTATATTAATAGTGGATTGTGTTGAGGGTTGTGGATAGGGTCTGCAGCCACAATATCATTAGCTTGCAATATGAGGTCTGACCGGTATGGGGGTCACAATATTGACATAGGGGTACACTGTACCGGCTATGGTACACCAGGTACACGTTATATTAATAGTGGATTAAGTTGAGGGTTGTGGATAGGGTCTGGAGCCACAATATCATTAGCTTGCTATAGAAGGTCTGACCGGTATGGAGGTCACAATATTGACATAGGGGTACACTGTACAGGATATGGTACACCAGGTACACGTTATATTAATAGTGGATTGTGTTGAGGGTTGTAGATAGGGTCTGGAGCCATAATATCATTAGCTTGCTATGTAAGGTCTGACCGGCATCGAGGTCACAATATTGACATAGGGGTACACTGTACCGGCTATGGTACACCAGGTACTCGTTATATTAATAGTGGACTGTGTTGAAGGTTGGGGATAGGGTCTGGAGCCACAATATCATTAGCTTGCTATATGAGGTCTGACCAGTATGGAGGTCACAATATTGACATAGGGGTACACTGTACCGGCTATGGTACACCAGGTACTCGTTATATTAATAGTGGATTGTGTTGAGGGTTGTGGATAGGGTCTGGAGCCATAATATCATTAGCTTGAAATGTAAGGTCTGACCGGTATGGAGGTCACAATATTGACATAAGGGTACACTGTACCGGCTATGGTACACCAGTTAATCGTTATATTAATAGTGGATTGTGTTGAGGGTTGTGGATAGGGTCTGGAGCCATAATATCATTAGCTTGCTATGTAAGGTCTGACCGGTATGGAGATCAAAATATTGACATAGGGGTACACTGTACCGGCTATGGTACACCAGGTACTCGTTATATTAAGTGGATTGTGTTGAGGGTTGTGGATAGGGTCTGGAGCCACAATATCATTAGCTTGCTATATGAGGTCTGACCGGTATGGGGGTCACAATATTGCATAGGGGTACACTGTACCGGCTATGGTACACCAGGTACACGTTATATTAATAGTGGATTAAGTTGAGGGTTGTGGATAGGGTCTGGAGCCACAATATCATTATCTTGCTATAGAAGGTCTGACCTGTATGGAGGTCACAATATTGACATAGGGGTACACTGTACCGGCTATGGTACACCAGGTACACGTTATATTAATAGTGGATTGTGTTGAGGGTTGTAGATAGGGTCTGGAGCCATAATATCATTAGCTTGCTATGTAAGGTCTGACCGGTATGGAGGTCACAATATTGACATAGGAGTACACTGTACCGGCTATGGTACACCAGGTACTCGTTATCTTAATAGTGGATTGTGTTGAGGGTTGTGGATAGGGTCTGGAGCCACAATATCATTATCTTGCTATGTAAGGTCTGACCGGTATGGAGGTCACACTATTGACATAGGGGCACACTGTACCGGCTATGGTACACCAGGTACACGTTATAATAATAGTGGATTGTGTTGAGGGTTGGGGATAGGGTCTGGAGCCATAATATCATTAGCTTGCTATATGAGGTCTGACCGGTATGGAGGTCACAATATTGACATAGGGGTACACTGCATCGGCTATGATACACCAGGTACTCGTTATATTAATAGTGGATTGTGTTGAGGGTTGTGGATAGGGTCTGCAGCCACAATATCATTAGCTTGCAATATGAGGTCTGACCGGTATGGGGGTCACAATATTGACATAGGGGTACACTGTACCGGCTATGGTACACCAGGTACACGTTATATTAATAGTGGATTAAGTTGAGGGTTGTGGATAGGGTCTGGAGCCACAATATCATTAGCTTGCTATAGAAGGTCTGACCGGTATGGAGGTCACAATATTGACATAGGGGTACACTGTACAGGATATGGTACACCAGGTACACGTTATATTAATAGTGGATTGTGTTGAGGGTTGTAGATAGGGTCTGGAGCCATAATATCATTAGCTTGATATATAAGGTCTGACCGGTATGGAGGTCACAATATTGACATAGGGGTACACTGTACCGGCTATGGTACACCAGGTACTCGTTATATTAATAGTGGATTGTGTTGAGGGTTGTGGATAGGGTCTGGAGCCACAATATCATTATCTTGCTATGTAAGGTCTGACCGGTATGGAGGTCACACTATTGACATAGGGGTACACTGTACCGGCTATGGTACACCAGGTACACGTTATAATAATAGTGGATTGTGTTGAGGGTTGGGGATAGGGTCTGGAGCCATAATATCATTAGCTTGCTATATGAGGTCTGACCGGTATGGAGGTCACAATATTGACATAGGGGTACACTGTATCGGCTATGGTACACCAGGTACACGTTATAATAATAGTGGATTGTGTTGAGGGTTGGGGATAGGGTCTGGAGCCATAATATCATTAGCTTGCTATGTAAGGTCTGACCGGTATGGAGGTCACAATATTGACATAGGGGTACACTGTACCGGCTATGGTACACCAGGTACTCGTTATATTAATAGTGGATTATTTTGAGGATTGTGGATAGGGTCTGGAGCCATATCATTAGCTTGCTATGTAAGGTCTCACCGGTATGGAGGCCACAATATTGACATAGGGGTACACTGTACCGGCTATGGTACACCAAGTACTCGTTATATTAATAGTTGATTGTGTTGAGGGTTGTGGATAGAGTCTGGAGCCATAATATTTTTAGCTTGCTATGTATGGTCTGACCGGTATGGAGGTCACAATATTGACATAGGGGTACACTGTACCGGCTGTGGTACACCAGGTACTCGTTATATTAATAGTGGATTGTGTTGAGGGTTGTGGATAGGGTCTGGAGCCACAATATAATTAGCTTGCAATATGAGGTCTGACCGGTATGGGGGTCACAATATTGACATAGGGGTACACTGTACCGGCTATGGTACACCAGGTACACGTTATATTAATAGTGAATTAAGTTGAGGGTTGTGGATAGGGTCTGGAGCCACAATATCATTAGCTTGCTATAGAAGGTCTGACCGGTATGGAGGTCACAATATTGACATAGGGGTACACTGTACAGGATATGGTACACCAGGTACACGTTATATTAATAGTGGATTGTGTTGAGGGTTGTAGATAGGGTCTGGAGCCATAATATCATTAGCTTGCTATGTAAGGTCTGACCGGCATCGAGGTCACAATATTGACATAGGGGTACACTGTACTGGCTATGGTACACCAGGTACTCGTTATATTAATAGTGGACTGTGTTGAAGGTTGGGGATAGGGTCTGGAGCCACAATATCATTAGCTTGCTATATGAGGTCTGACCAGTATGGAGGTCACAATATTGACATAGGGGTACACTGTACCGGCTATGGTACACCAGGTACAAGTTATAATAATAGTGGATTGTGTTGAGGGTTGGGGATAGGGTCTGGAGCCATAATATCATTAGCTTGCTATGTAAGGTCTGACCGGTATGGTAGTCACAATATTGACATAGAGATACACTGTACCGGCTATGGTACACCAGGTACTCGTTATATTAACAGTTGATTGTGTTGAGGGTTGTGGATAGGGTCTGGAGCCATAATATCATTAGCTTGCTATGTAAGGTCTAACCGGTATGGAGGTCACAATATTGACATAGGGGTACACTGTACCGGCTATGGTACACCAGGTACTCGTTATATTAATAGTGGATTGTGTTGAGGGTTGTGGATAGGGTCTGGAGCCACAATATCATTAGCTTGCTACGTAAGGTCTAACCGGTATGGAGGTCACAATATTGACATAGGGGTACACTGTACCGGCTATGGTACACCAAGTACTCGTTATATTTATAGTGGATTGTGTTGAGGGTTGTGGATAGGATCTGGAGGCACAATATCATTAGCTTGCTATGTAAGGTCTGACCGGCATGGAGGTCACAATATTGACATAGGGGTACACTGTACCGGCTATGGTACACCAGGGACTCGTTATATTAATAGTGGATTGTGTTGAGGGTTGGGGATAGGGTCTGGAGCCACAATATCATTAGCTTACTGTATAAGATCTGACCGGTATGGAGGTCACAATATTGACATAGGGGTACACTGTACCGGCTATGGTACACCAGGTACTCGTTATATTAAGAGTGGATTGTGTTGAGGGTTGTGGATAGGGTCTGGAGCCATAATATCATTACCTTGCTATGTAAGGTCTGACCGGTATGGAGGTCACAATATTGACATAGGGGTACACTGTACCGGCTATGGTACACCAGGTACTCGTTATATTAATAGTGGATTGTGTTGAGGGTTGTGGATAGGGTCTGGAGCCATAATATCATTAGCTTGCTATGTAAGGTCTGACCGGTATGGAGTTCACAATATTGACATAGGGGTACACTGTACCGGCTATGGTACACCAGGTACTCGTTATATTAATAGTTGATTGTGTTGAGGGTTGTGGATAGGGTCTGGAGCCATAATATCATTAGCTTGCTATGTAAGGTCTGACCGGTGTGGAGGTCACAATATTGACATAGGGGTACACTGTACCGGCTATGGTACACCAGGTATTCGTTATATTAATAGTGGACTGTGTTGAGGGTTGTGGATAGGGTCTGGAGCCACAATATTATTAGCTTGCTATATAAGGTCTGACCAGTATGGAGGTCACAATATTGACATAGGGGTACACTGTATCGGCTATGGTACACCAGGTACTCGTTATATTAATAGTGGATTGTGTTGAGGGTAGTGGATAGGGTCTGGAGCCACAATATCATTAGCTTGCTATGTAAGGTCTAACCGGTATGGAGGTCACAATATTGACATAGGGGTACACTGTACCGGCTATGGTACACCAGGTACTTGTTATATTAATAGTGGATTGTGTTGAGGGTTGTGGATAGGGTCTGGAGCCATAATATCATTAGCTTGCTATGTAAGGTCTGACCGGTATGGAGTTCACAATATTGACAGAGGGGTACACTGTACCGGCTATGGTACACCAGGTACTCGTTATATTAATAGTGGATTGTGTTGAGGGTTGTGGATAGGGTCTGGAGCCATAATATCATTAGCTTGCTATGTAAGGTCTGACCGGTATGGAGGTCAAAATATTGACATAGGGGTACACTGTACCGGCTATGGTACACCAGGTACTCGTTATATTAATAGTTGATTGTGTTGAGGGTTGTGGATAGAGTCTGGAGCCATAATATCATTAGCTTGCTATGTAAGGTCTGACCGGTATGGAGATCACAATATTGACATAGGGGTACAATGTACCGGCTATGGTACACCAGGTACTCGTTAGACATAGGGGTACAATGTACCGGCTATGGTACACCAGGTACTCGTTATATTAATAGTGGATTGTGGTGAGGGTTGTGGATAGGGTCTGGAGCCATAATATCATTAGCTTGCTATTATTTTTATTAATCTCACCACCACACCCCCAATGAAATTAATTAAAGTATATATGATCCACCGGGATTCGTAAGGTCTTTGTAAGGTCTGACCGGTGTGGAGGTCACACTATTGACATAGGGGTACACTGTACCGGCTATGGTACACCAGGTACACGTTATAATAATAGTGGATTGTGTTGAGGGTTGGGGATAGGGTCTGGAGCCATAATATCATTAGCTTGCTATATGAGGTCTGACCGGTATGGAGGTCACAATATTGACATAGGGGTACACTGTATCGGCTATGGTACACCAGGTACACGTTATAATAATAGTGGATTGTGTTGAGGGTTGGGGATAGGGTCTGGAGCCATAATATCATTAGCTTGTTATGTAAGGTCTGACCGGTATGGAGGTCACAATATTGACATAGGGGTACACTGTACCGGCTATGGTACACCAGGTAGTCGTTATATTAATAGTGGATTGTTTTGAGGATTGTGGATAAGGTCTGGAGCCATATCATTAGCTTGCTATGTAAGGTCCGACCGGTATGGAGGCCACAATATTGACATAGGGGTACACTGTACCGGCTATGGTACACCAAGTACTCGTTATATTAAGAGTTGATTGTGTTGAGGGTTGTGGATAGGGTCTGGAGCCATAATATTTTTAGCTTGCTATGTATGGTCTGACCGGTATGGAGGTCACAATATTGACATAGGGGTACACTGTACCGGCTATGGTACAACAGTTACTCGTTATATTAATAGTGGATTGTGTTGAGGGTTGTGGATCGGGTCTGGAGCCACAATATCATTAGCTTGCAATATGAGGTCTGACCGGTATGGGGGTCACAATATTGACATAGGGGTACACTGTACCGGCTATGGTACACCAGGTACACGTTATATTAATTGTGGATTAAGTTGAGGGTTGTGGATAGGGTCTGGAGCCACAATATCATTAGCATGCTATAGAAGGTCTGACCGGTATGGAGGTCACAATATTGACATAGGGGTACACTGTATAGGATATGGTACACCAGGTACACGTTATATTAATAGTGGATTGTGTTGAGGGTTGTAGATAGGGTCTGGAGCCATAATATCATTAGCTTGCTATGTAAGGTCTGACCGGCATCGAGGTCACAATATTGACATAGGGGTACACTGTACCGGCTATGGTACACCAGGGACTCGTTATATTAATAGTGGATTGTGTTGAGGGTTGGGGGTAGGGTCTGGAGCCACAATATCATTAGCTTACTGTATAAGATCTGACCGGTATGGAGGTCACAATATTGACATAGGGGTACACTGTACCGGCTATGGTACACCAGGTACTCGTTATATTAAGAGTGGATTGTGTTGAGGGTTGTGGATAGGGTCTGGAGCCATAATATCATTACCTTGCTATGTAAGGTCTGACCGGTATGGAGGTCACAATATTGACATAGGGGTACACTGTACCGGCTATGGTACACCAGGTACTCGTTGTATTAATAGTGGACTGTGTTGAGGGTTGGGGATAGGGTCTGGAGCCACAATATCATTAGCTTGCTATATGAGGTCTGACCGGTATGGAGGTCACAATATTGACATAGGGGTACACTGTACCGGGTATGGTACACCAGGTACACGTTATAATAATAGTGGATTGTGTTGAGGGTTGGGGATAGGGTCTGGAGCCATAATATCATTAGCTTGCTATGTAAGGTCTGACCGGTATGGAGGTCACAATATTGACAGAGGTGTACACTGTACCGGCTATGGTACACCAGGTACTCGTTATATTAATTGTGGATTGTGTTGAGGGTTGTGGATAGGGTCTGGAGCCATAATATCATTAGCTTGCTATGTAAGGTCTGACCGGTATGGAGGTCACAATATTGACATAGGGGTACACTGTACCGGCTATGGTACACCAGGTACTCGTTATATTAATAGTTGATTGTGTTGAGGGTTGTGGATAGGGTCTGGAGCCATAATATCATTAGCTTGCTATGTAAGGTCTGACCGGTGTGGAAGTCACAATATTGACATAGGGGTACACTGTACCGGCTATGGTACACCAGGTATTAGTTATATTAATAGTGGACTGTGTTGAGGGTTGTGGATAGGGTCTGGAGCCACAATATCATTAGCTTGCTATATAAGGTCTGACCAGTATGGAGGTCACAATATTGACATAGGGGTACACTGTATCGGCTATGGTACACCAGGTACTCGTTATATTAATAGTGGATTGTGTTGAGGGTAGTGGATAGGGTCTGGAGCCACAATATCATTAGCTTGCTATGTAAGGTCTAACCGGTATGGAGGTCACAATATTGACATAGGGGTACACTGTACCGGCTATGGTACACCAGGTACTTGTTATATTAATAGTTGATTGTGTTGAGGGTTGTGGATAGGGTCTGGAGCCACAATATCATTAGCTTGCTATGTAAGGTCTAACCGGTATGGAGGTCACAATATTGACATAGGGGTACACTGTACCGGCTATGGTACACCAAGTACTCGTTATATTTATAGTGGATTGTGTTGAGGGTTGGGGATAGGGTCTGGAACCACAATATCATTAGCTTACTGTATAAGATCTGACTGGTATGGAGGTCACAATATTGACAAAGGGGTACACTGTACCGGCTATGGTACACCAGGTACTCGTTATATTAAGAGTGGATTGTGTTGAGGGTTGGGGATAGGGTCTGGAGCCATAATATCATTAGCTTGCTATGTAAAGTCTGACCGGTATGGAGGTCACAATATTGACATAGGGGTACACTGTACCGGCTATGGTACACCAGGTACTCGTTATATTAATAGTGGACTGTGTTGAGGGTTGGGGATAGGGTCTGGAGCCACAATATCATTAGCTTGCTATATGAGGTCTGACCGGTATGGAGGTCACAATATTGACATAGGGGTACACTGTACCGGCTATGGTACACCAGGTACACGTTATAATAATAGTGGATTGTGTTGAGGGTTGGGGATAGGGTCTGGAGCCATAATATCATTAGCTTGCTATGTAAGGTCTGACCGGTATGGAGTTCACAATATTGACAGAGGGGTACACTGTACCGGCTATGGTACACCAGGTACTCGTTATATTAATAGTGGATTGTGTTGAGGGTTGTGGATAGGGTCTGGAGCCATAATATCATTAGCTTGCTATGTAAGGTCTGACCGGTATGGAGGTCACAATATTGACATAGGGGTACACTGTACCGGCTATGGTACACCAGGTACTCGTTATATTAATAGTTGATTGTGTTGAGGGTTGTGGATAGGGTCTGGAGCCATAATATCATTAGCTTGCTATGTAAGGTCTGACCGGTATGGAGATCACAATATTGACATAGGGGTACAATGTACCGGCTATGGTACACCAGGTACTCGTTAGACATAGGGGTACAATGTACCAGCTATGGTACACCAGGTACTCGTTATATTAATAGTGGATTGTGGTGAGGGTTGTGGATAGGGTCTGGAGCCATAATATCATTAGCTTGCTATGTAAGGTCTGACCGGTGTGGAGGTCACAATATTGACATAGGGGTACACTGTACCGGCTATGGTACACCAGATACTCGTTTTATTAATAGTGGATTGTGTTGAGGGTTGGGGATAGGGTCTGAAGCCACAATATCATTAGCTTGCTATATGAGGTCTGACCGGTATGGAGGTCACAATATTGACATAGGGGTACACTGTACCGGCTATGGTACACCAATTACTCGTTATATTAATAGTGGATTGTGTTGAGGGTTGTGGATAGGGTCTGGAGCCACAATATCATTAGGTTGACATATGAGGTCTGACCGGTATGGGGGTCACAATATTGACATAGGGGTACATTGTACCCCTATGTCAACTGTTGTGGTTGTTCACGCATTTACGTGAATACAACGTAGTTTTCGTATTGTTGTCAGGTTGTATAACTAGAGGTATTTGGATGGTTTTGACAACATAATAGAATACGTTGTAGTAGTTAATGATATTTTGATCTATATTCGTCATCCTACAACATTCTGTATTATAGTCCGGCGACCTTTATGGTTGTTTACGCATTTACGTGAATACAACGTATTCTTCTTAATATTGTTAGGTTGTATATCTTGGCAATTGGAAGGTTATGGCAACATAGAAAAATACATTGTAGTAGTTGGTTAAATTATGGTCTATTTACGTTATTTTACAACATTGTGTGTTATGGTCCTGCGACTTTTGTGATTGTTCTCGCATGTACGTGAATACGACGTTATTTTCGTATGTTGTCAAGTTGCAGCTACACTTATATATGACGTTGTGACAACGTAAAATTGTTTATTGGGAAGCTACCGTATCCTCACCATTATCTTCCAAGTCCAAAGAAAAAATATCCAGTAACAAGATTTTCAATTTTGTAAAGCGAATCCCCGAAGAGTTTATTCTGGGGAAAAAAAAGGTCATAATTTTTATACAGGTTGAAGAGGGATTTTGATTTTTTGTAAATTTTACTTAGCTCTTCAATATTTCTTTCTAGTGCAGGGTGTGTGTGATGGGGGAAGGAGAGGGGATGACACGTGTGTGTTGGTTTGTGTATGTGTGTTTATGCGTGTGTGTGTAATAATAATAATAATAATAATAATAATAATAATCGGTTTATTTCAAGCCGGCAGCCAATGGGGCTGAAAATACACAGACTTAACCTAGATCGTATCCTAAGGGATCAACAGACTGATCCTGGCTGCTAACGAGAGCGCCTACATACTCCCGAGGGAGTAGGACGTGGGCAGAAGACTTTGTGGGTCACCCGAGACGGTCCGTCCAGACCTTGCCTTCACGGCCAGGGAAAGTTTTTGAGAGAACTTCCCCTGCCGGCGCATGGGATTGAACCCCCGACACCAGAGCTAGCGCTCCCAATACAGAGTACTAAGGGCGCTCGACCACCGTGACCGTGTGTGTGTGTGTGTGTGTTAATATTAATGGCCAACCATTCAGGCAGCAGACCAAACACTTGTCGGGTTTACCTTTTTAGAGTCGGTGAGGCAACAAAATTTGATTATATTATTAAAACTAACTACACATAACGCCGCTGCCAGTTTAGGAATCTAGAGGGTTGAATTTGCTGCCAACTGTATATTTCATCTATATTTCTATACAGCCCCTGTGCCTTTTAAAGCCTCGAAATATCTAAAGGAACTCCAAAAAAAAAATATCAGGTCAAGCATAAATATGTTTCCAGTCAACTTGATACAGCTTCGAAAATGCATGTATCAGTATTAATAACCGCGACTGTACAGTACATGTATGATTCAATAGCATCCTGAAACACCTACCTCCCTCTTTCCTTCCTAACACCAAAGACTCACACTTTCTGATGGTCAATATATCAGCCATTGAGGCACGAGACGTTACCCAACATTTATCT
Organism: Lithodes maja; assembly: GCA_037953745.1. Classification (NCBI taxonomy): domain Eukaryota; kingdom Metazoa; phylum Arthropoda; class Malacostraca; order Decapoda; family Lithodidae; genus Lithodes; species Lithodes maja. The sequence continues at coordinate 3,917 of JBAKBP010025201.1, read as the reverse complement.
TCCTTCCTCAACCAACCAGAAAACACCAAATTTATCTTTTCTGTGACTGTGAGGCGTCTCGAGGCTTCACACTCTATGAACAAGATGGTACCGGTATGGTTCCTGCCTCTCTCTCACTTTACCTAACATGATGGTATGGTTCCTGCCTCTCTCTCCCTTTTACCTATCTCTATGTTCCACCATCCATCAAGGGACTGGAGTTCTTGAAAAGGGTCTCCAGTCCTGACGCTATTCTTGACTTAGTGTGGTGGCTTAATAATCCAGAAGGGTTGATAGCCTCTGATGTCTTATTTTAACTACTAACTCTCCCTTTTCCTATCTCTCTGTTCCACCTTCCATCATCTTTCCTTACCCTCACTCTCGCAGGCTTTCTATCTTTCCTTCTCTATTTCCTCCGTTCACTTATTCCTCTTACCCGATCTCCCCCCCCCCTCCCCCCTCCTTCCTTCCCTAAGTTCCCTTTCTCTCCTTTCCACATTCCCTTCCCTCCTCTCTCTCTCTCTCTTCCTCCCCTTATCTTTCACCCCCCCCCCCCCTCAGCATTAGCACAATCATTATTTACACCTAGAAAACATAAGACATGGTGCACCAATCATTGACCTACAGTAACAGGACAATACATGAAGGTCATGTACTATATTGCTTGACTGTACTTGAAGCAATGCCTTAAGGGGGGATGGGCCGGTTTTCTGGACCACTTTCTCCCTCATGTTTAGCCCCATTAGTTTTCAGATGTTAAGATGTTTGCCCCATTAGTTAGTCGATTTTAAGACCTTTCTCCCAATTTCTTCGTCAATATTTAGACCTTTCGTGCTATTTAGGTGTCGATTCTTTTCCCTGGCGAACGATAGTGAGCCTGTAATGTTGGAAGAATCGGCCTTCGGCCGGGACATTTTTCACCCGAAAAATGTACAAATTAATCTAGAAGGGGGATCTAATGGATTTTTTTTTTTAAATTTGATGGAGGTCTAGGGAGGAAACTAGAAAAATAATTAATACCGGTACATGCAAAAATTGCCCAAAAAAGTGACTCATCTCCCCTTAAAGCGGATGGAGACTCGCACCCCACGTCATTTTTGCCAGCCCCGCATAGAGTCGGGATCAATCCACTTTGAGAAGGATTGGATATTTTCACCCAGTTTATTCACGATGACTACCGCTTAGCTTTACACATACACCGAGAGTCAGCGTTGTCCATGTCTGGCAGGTGGGTAACCAAATTTTGCGACACCCTCCCTGTACATACAGTATAAGAGTCATAACCACAGGCCGTAGCTCGATTGGTAGAGCGTTCGCCTGCTAACCGTGAGGTTGCCGGTTCGAGCCTCGGGCCAGCCAGTGTATTGGCAGATGTCAGTGCTGTTGGTGAACGGTGCGGTCTAGCAATCTGTGGCAACTATTCACTAAGTCCCTGATTCATCAGGGCACCCACCCTAGCCTTGCTATTCAGCAGGGAGTGTATGGTGGTAAAAGCTGCATCATCATCATCATCAATTGTACCTCAGTGAAGAAATATAATTAATATGATATTCATGAATGCACAAATTAGTATGCAAATACAAGTAATTGATTAACTAATATCCCTCAAACTGTATCAGCTCCAGTGTGGCCTACTTATACTCCTTGATGACACAAACCCACAAACCCATCCACGAGAAATACGAACGGCCAACATTTTCATAATTCCTTTTGTGGGTGATACTGGCCATTTCGGTCCAGTAAAAGGCAATTAGTCTGATTAACAACGTCCAGACCGGTTACTTTGGCATGAAGTCACAGATTTGCATTATTATATATAGTCACTTAGTGTGCACATTAATCCATATGAAGCTGGTCCAAGTTTATTACGGCCTATGACGTGCGTTTACTAATTATGAACGACAGCCCACGCTTTGTTCCAACGGGACAATAAATCAGGGAAAAAAAAAAAATTAAAAAACAAAATTAAAATAATATATAAAATTAAATAAAAAAAAAAAAAACTATGCAATGGCACCTAGAGTGAGACCTTTCCTGCAATATTTATATCGAAAAATTTACAATTTTATCGTCTTGGGTTCTTTTTTTAATCTTGATGGAGATCTAGGAAAGAAATTTTAAAAATAATATACAAATAAATGCATAAGCAAACACATACGCCCATCCCCACATAAACGAGAATCTTTGCACATTGACAAATTTGTTTTAGTAATACACCACATTCGATAATTTCTGACAATACACACACAAAAAGACTTCCATTATACAAATGATATATAATACAAGTGAAGAAGACAATATGTAAATACAAATATATTGTGGAGGAGACGTGCTTGTAAAAGATATGAGGGAAAAATATTGTGTTTCATGGTACCCTGGTGAGCCATTGTGTGTTGACTGGTGTGTGTGTGTGTGTGTGTGTGTGTGTGTGTGTGTGTCAGAGTGGGGGTTGAGCGTCCCCTGCCTCCCAGAGCTCAACCTCACTGTATCTCATGCTAAATATGTTTCACTACTTTTTGATGTAGTTAATGGATTTCTTCTTCGATATCCGACAACAAAATGTGACTTCCCCAATTTAAACTAACTGATTTTGTCTACTCTACTTCTGACTACAAAATTGACTTCCCAAATTTATCAACCCCCTGATTTTGACTATTTCATTAGTACTATACTACTTTTTCTTTTAGGGCAAACACTCTACACCAGGTATTATAGAGATAGCCGGTTTGCCACAGTTATAACAGAAAACCGATTAGGGCGGATGGCTGTGGCCTGATGAAGTCCATCCGCCTCTCTATTTTGCCTTGGGGTGGGTGTTTGACTGTCTCTCTATATTTTTCATATATCTATATTAATTTCAACTCTTTTCACACATGTGTGTGTGTGTGTGTTTTCTAGCATATAGCCTAGGCCTATGTTTGCCTGTGTGTGTGTTTATTCTTAGAATGTGAAGATATTAATTTAGCCCAGTTACTGTAATGTTTCGACAGTACATATCTTTATATTTGATATGACATAGCAGAGGAATAGAATTACCAGTAATCTCACACTCTACATTATAGTTGGATTGTAGACGACGCTTTGCGCTATGGCATTACCGAATATATAGGATTTAGAAGTTGTTTGCAGCCTGGTGAAAATTACTGACATATCAAAATTAATGTGGATTCTATAAAGCACAAGCCCCGTAAACAAAGAAAAATTAAAAAAACAAAAAAAAACAGGCAAAGATACTGTATATGCTAGAATACACACACATACATGTGAAAAGAGTTGAAATTAAACTAGATATATGAATAATATTGAGATACAGTCGAACACCCACCCCAAAGCAAAGTAGAGAGGGCGGATGGACTTTTTAGGACACACACACGCGCGCACGCACACACACACGCACACACACACACACCAAACGACCTAGTGTGTGCACAAAGTATTCAAGCTTTTAAAGTAAATTATGATAAGTTAAAGGCTAACGGGACACTACGAGAGTAATCTCAATCCTGTAAAATACAATTAGGTAAATACAATTAGGTAAATACACACGCACGCACGCACACACACACACACACACACACACACACACACACACACACACACACACACACACACACCGTAAACTGTTAACTTAGTACAACCCGACACTTTATCTGCCGCTGGCCATGACTTGTGGTTTAACTTTTTGTCGGTAGCTGAGAAAAATATAAATTTAATAGGGTTATTAACGCATTTTTACGCTAGACGCGAAATGTATACGCCGAGTTAATTAACTTGAGTCTACAGTTATTTTGTATTTATCTATGTTGCTATATATTCATTAACCCTTTCTGTACCGATGCCGGCATTTTAACTGTAGTCTGGGTAATATTAGACAATTCTATTTAGTTCATAAAAGAGCCTCCAGCAATTAACAGGCTTCAAATGATCTCATTTAACCC